>CM077459.1:7445947-7745947 GCA_039654765.1 Mylopharyngodon piceus | reverse complement strand
TCAAAACGATCCCCGTTCACAAGGATCCGCAAAAACGACTAAAACGCTGTATTCTGCTGCCAGGCCAGTAGTTGGCGATGTCACTTTGTAAAGAAACACTATGCGCCTGTAGACTGAACACGTAATACGCATGCACATGACGTCACCGTTTTCACAAATTCGCGTTTTTGTTGTTTACATGGAAACGATAATGGGATCGTTTTAAAAACCTTGCATTTTGAAACCCGATTTCAAATGCTTGTGTTTTCAGGCCCCCAAAACACCGCTGTGTAAATGAACGTCCAAAACGCATAAAAAGTTTTCCATTTTTAGTTGTAAACGGTGTTGTGTAAACAGCCCCTCAGTGACCAATACAATCTTTGTCACGGAAAACACTTGTTTGTTTACATAGAGTTCACAGTTTTGTTCTTGTTTCCTTTTAATATCTGAAGTAAATTATAGCTATCAAAATCACACAAAATGATACTCTATTTACAAATTAAGCTGTCAGCCCCAAAAGTCGCAGAAATAGAAACCGTTCCAAAATAGAATCACCTGTCACTCGTCGTGTATCATCATAGCGGCTGGTTAGGACAAGTGTCGCGACATTGTCTTGGTGAGGGGAAGATTTTCAGCGAATTACTTAAATATAAATCTCTTTTGCACAAAAAGCTTTTGTTTATCTTCAGAAGACTTCGAATATAGTGCTCAAGATGTCTGGCCCACTTTTGGGGTGCTGTTTTTGTCATTTCTGGAGGTTGACAGCACTCATTTTCAATGTAACATATTTAGCATCTTGGGCATGGGATAAGAAACAGTCGCACCGATTCGGAACAACATGAAGGTGAGTAAAAGATGACAGAATTTCATTTTTGGAGTGAATTGTTCTCTCTGTAACACAATTTGTCTGGACTATGGAAGTGCAACGGATAACCTGACAACTGTATTTTTTCATCTTTCAGAGATGTCTATGGTATTTCTGCTGATGTTACCCCACTGCTCCTCTCTCCTTTATACTATTCCATCTATTTTTGAGCCATGTGAACTTTCCCCAAACACAGAATTACATTGAAGAAACTCATTTTGTCTATCTGCGACCCTGGAGTATTGAATAGATGGAAAGGGGGCAAACAGAGAAAATACGGGCGCAATGAAGTCACACTGCTATTATACTGAAGCGAGATATTGCACTTTCTTCTTTGTGTCTTTCTTCTCTCTCAGCTCTTTTGTTCCCACTTCATTCACTATTTGTCAAGTAGTCGCCTCAAAATTGAAATGAATCTGTCTGCCTTATTCAGACGAATCTCTTAGAGTCGAAACATTTGAGTGTTTATATCTACACCCACATAAACAATGTGCTTCTCTGTTTCCCCAGCTTGGATGGATTTCCCCATCTACAGGTGACTGGAAAAGGTCTGTCACTTCCGTAAGGAGTCACTCGGAATTCCGGACAGGCTGTGATTCTTTTCTTAGACAAAGAGACGCCTTAGCGCCTCAGCGTTTCAATCGATCACACATCTCTGTGACAGGGTATCGAGTCCTCGCGGGCGTGTGTGAGCGCCTAGTCCCGTCTGAGCCAGACGTAATCGATACGCCAGTAAACCACACACTCCCTGTACACTCTCACAGGCTTCTGGCTGAGGCGCTAATTGTGTTTTACAAAGCCAATGCTCCCTCACATCGTACAAATCTACACTTCTAAGCACCAAGACCACTGGGAATAAATCAAAGTGAAATCCACCATGCAGTAGCAGTAAGGCCTTCTGTTTGAGGAAATAGCCACCACTGTTCACAGTGACTCTGCCATTCAATGACTAATGAAAGGAGTGTTGATTGATATTTACACTTTAAAGCCTATAAAATTGAATACAGGTTCTTGGGCAAGTATAATATACACAATAGGGATGTGGCCGAAGTCGAATACCTTATTTGGAAAGGCACAGAAAAAGAATAACGCATTCTACGGAGCCCTTAAGTAAGCAATAAGGTACGAGAGGCTGTGCTGTATCGTGAATAAGTCACGGCTGAAGGGCGGTTGAAAACCAAAAAAAAAACAAAAAAAAAACGTGAAAACGGTTACCACACAATACAAATATTAAAGCCAAAAAATATGTATCAATGCAACTTTCATGAAGTAAAATCACTAAAAGCCTTCCTTCCGCCGGAAAAAAATAGTCCCTGACCGTGAACAGCAACAGAAGTTACATTATTATGCCATTAGATGGCAGAAAAGACTGTCTTTATGAGTGAGTCACTCAGTAGCGAAGACTTTTATATTGAAAAGACTGAATTGTTGTGAACACGGAACAAGACGCAATTGACAAATGCTTTGACTAGCGCTGTCAGTCATGGGAAAACCCCTTAATTGTTAAAAGGACAAGATATTGCGGACATTTAAACAGATTTTTTATTATGAACTCAAGACTAACCTGCAGGAAAATGCTAAATCTGAATGCAGGTAATAAACTTGTTCAATCGATCTCTTTCTCACAATACTCTTCTACATAATACAGTAACCTTCAATGAACAATATCAATTGAGAACATACAGTTTACGTTGCTAAGAGTGGTTGCTAAGGGTGTTGTGTAGTGATACACAGAACCGTTGGGTGAAGCGGTCATAGCCGTGTTTTATCGTGAATAAAACACAGCTATTGACCAATCAGAATCAAGGACAGGAACTAACCGTTTTATAAAGGGACGCATATGCTCCCCTAAATTTAATCTGTGTGACCTCAAAATATATTTGGGAGAATTAGTGTGATTGCAAATAATTGTTGAGGTGCGACCTGTTTTCATTTCTCTTCAAAACGTTTGCTAATTACTGCACAGTATGTGCCTGCTGTGAGCTGATACAGTGACCGGTCCACCGTTCTATCACATAACCTATTAAACTTCATCTTTACGTTTTTAAGTTTAAAGCAGATTTTAAGTTGGTTAATATTAGCCGCCAATCACTCCCTTTCACTGTGCTCCATTGTCACATGACAGGGAGCTAACTAGCGCACAAAATGTAAAGACCTGAAGAGACGATGAAAAGAATACTGTTACACAGGGCTCGACATTAACACTTCAGTTTTTATATTTATAACATGTTACAGCAACATTACACAACCAAGAGTGCTGTTTTCCTGAATATCCTGAATAAAACCATTACGATTGAAAATGTGACACTAATTTCATACAACAGTTCAATAAACTGTAAAAAGTTGTTAAAATTAAATCACTTACATTTTAGATGCAATATTGTCTGTTTTTGTTCTGTTTCAGCAGCAAAAATAGTTCCAAACAAAGATCACAGCAGAACCATAGTGCATTTCACGACAACACAATCGTGTTTTCATTACTGAATGATTCAGTATTTTGAATGAATCGGTTGAGTCAAAGATTCAATGACCCATTCATAAGCAACTGCCTCACGGTGCGTTCCAAATGGGATATATCGCCCTCCGAAGGGCACTTCGGAGTGAAAACAATCATGGCCGCCATATTAAAGGATCGTTCCAAACCAAAGTGCTCAAAACTGGCCACTTCAAAGGGCCCTTCGGAATGAAGGATTTCGAAGGGTACAACTGATGGACACTTCGGGCCTCCATGATCCTTTGCACAGGGAAGTTGTTTGACATCACATAATAGTTACAGGAGGCTCGGAGTTCGCTTTTACCTATAAATGTATGCATAGTATTTTTCTATACTACTCTAATATTTATACGAGTTAGATTTGGTACATTATTATGGTCAAAATGACATTGTACTTCAACAAAAATACTTTACAGCTACCTTTATCAGTCCATTCAAATGTTTTTAAAGGAACACTCCACGTTTTTTGAAAATAGGCTCATTTTCCAACTCCCCTAGAGTTAAACAGTTGAGTTTTACTGTTTTCGAATCCATTCAGCCGATCTCCGGGTCTGGCGGTACCACCTTTAGCATAGCTTAGCATAGTTCATTGAATCTGATTAGACCGTTAGCATCTTGCTCAAAAATGACCAAAGAGTTTTGATATTTTTCCTATTTAAAACTTGACTCTTCTGTAGTTAAATCGTGTACTAAGACCGACGGAAAATGAAAAGTTGCGATTTTCTAGGCCGATATGGCTAGGAACTATACTCTCATCCGGCGTAATAATCAAGGAACTTTGCTGCCGTACCATGGGTGCAGCAGGCGCAATGATATTACGCAGCGCCTGTGACCCCCTGCTTGCACAGGGAGCGTGCCTTGCAACCATGGAAACATTTGTGAGAGACGCTGCGTAATATCATTGCGCCTGCTGCACCCATGGTACGGCAGCAAAGTTCCTTGATTATTACGCCGGAATGAGAGTATAGTTCCTAACCATATCAGCCTAGAAAATCGCAACTTTTCATTTTCCGTCGGTCTTAGTACACGATGTAACTACAGAAGAGTCAAGTGTTAAATAGGAAAAATATCGAAACTCTTTGGTCATTTTTGAGCGAGATGCTAACGGTCTAATCAGATTCAATGAACTATGCTAAGCTATGCTAAAAGTGGTACCGCCAGACCCGGAGATCGGCTGAATGGATTCGAAAACGGTAAAACTCAACTGTTTAACTCTAGGGGAGTTGGAAAATGAGCCTATTTTCAAAAAAAGTGGAGTGTTCCTTTAAATACACAGACACAATATACATTATATTTAACGTAAAAGACCGGCAGTAGCTTATAATGTTACTACAGTAAATTAATGCGTATTAATACAAAGAGTAAACCAGGGGAAAAAAGACGAAGGCGCCTCCTTGATTGTCTCGTTAAGATGACGCAGAAGTGCGTTCCAAAAAAAAGGTTTTTTTGACCCCTACACCCTTCATCCCTTCGAAGCTCTCACTCCGGAGTGTAAACCCTTTGAAGGGATAAGGGCATAGGGATGAGCCTTTCCGAATGGAACGGCTCTTGAATGAATCATCCGTATGTACAAATCGTTTAAATGACTCAATGACTCACTCATTAAGACGGTCACTTGCCGCCACCTACTGGCGGTTTAGTTTCATGTTTAAAAGTATCATTCTTTCCAACATTTCTTATTTGTATATATTTGTAAAAATGAAACAATCTCATAACATTATTTAATGCAGTTGTAATTTTTCAGTGTAAATGAATTAGACTGGAAACACCCCTATAGTGTCTTATTATTGTAACTGAATTTATTAATCAAATTTAATCATTTAAAATGAAAGATCAAGCATACATTTAGTAAGATTGGGGGGAAAATACCCTTTATAAAGGTAAAAAAAAAAAATGCCCTCTGGGTAAAGATCACAAATATGCAGATTTAAATATGTCAAAGCTGATTGAACACTGATGAGAATGTTGCTTCAGAATAAATTATATTTACAACACAAAAATCGTATTTTTTCCGAACAAGCAACTTTTTTACTTGGAAAAGTGAACGACAAGGCTTAATGTCAAGCCCTATACACACACATTTTAGTTGTGGTGCTCCTAAAGTTTTGCTGGTGCTCCTAATCTTTTGAAGTTGGGAGCAGCAGTGCTACCAAGTAAAAAAAGTTAATTTCGAGCCCTGTGCCCCCAAATTACATACAATATAATTACCCAACTATATAATTGCGAGAGAAGGCAAAAGCTTTTAAAGATATTTTTTCCTCCCATCTCACATTTTTTCCATCACCATGTCCCTTTAGGGGCTCCATAGAATGCATCATTTCCTTTCTGAATGAGGTATTTGGCTTCGAGCACATCCCTAATATACAATATAATGCACAATATATATTTACTTAAGTAAAATACTTATATAATTGAAGTATAGAAATTATATTAAAATGCATTTTATATATATATATATATATATATATATATAAATAAATGTTATATTCATCGTAAGCATTAAAAGATAACATTTCCAATCTTAAATCCCTTACCTTTCCCACGTAGGCCAGCAGACGTGCATTGAGAGGACTTTCATCTGAACTCAACCAGAACTCTGAGTTATCATCAGAAGAAACCGCAAACTGAAAATCACCTGGACAAATGAGACCGACAGACACTGTGAGCGGCAGGTAACAATGATCCTTATTGTATGTGTAGCTTCTTCGATAACGTTGTGTGTGTGAGATTGTGAGAGAATGTCCCCTGCTCTACATTCTGTATCCCATTTGTCGTCATGACAAACATCTACAAGAAATTTTGGCTTTTAATACAATACAAAAGAGCATTTACCATCCTTGTAAGGTAGAATGTATCCAAATATCCTCAGGCCGTAGTTCTTCCATTTTGGAGCCACAGCCAACTTCTTTACAGTAGTTCTTGTCTGGAGAGATTAAATGTATGAATATGAAATTAGTATGTAAAATACCATTGTGGTGGGGTGAGTGAAGACATGGTGGGTCATAATGTGTATAAATATATATATATATATGTATATATAATTTTTTTACGCACACAAAAAACTATTAAAGTAGTTTATGTTTAATCCACTGTATGTTTAGATTATCACAGTTTAAAGGGATAGTTCACCCAAAAATTAAAATTTGATGTTAATCTGCTTACCCCCAGGGCATCCAAGATGTAGGTGACTTTGTTTCTTCAGTAGAACACAAATGATGATTTTTAACTCCAACCGTTGCAGTCTGTCAGTCGTATAATACATGTCAATGGGAACTCCATCTATAAGAGTCAAAAAAACATGCACAGACAAATCCAAATTAAACCCTGCGGCTCGTGACGACACACTGATGTCCTAAGACACGAAACGATCGGTTTGTGCGAAAAAACGGAACAGTATTTATATCATTTTTTTACCTCTAATACACCACTATGTCCAACTGCCTTGCGCATCCGGTTGGTGAGGTCTGAATGCACTCTGATGCCGGAAGTGATCACTTGCGCTCATTGACGTATACACGCGAGAGATCACTTCCGTCATCGGAGCGCGTTTTTAGACCTCACCAACCGGATGCTCAAGGCAGTTGGACATAGTGGTGTATTAGAGGTAAAAAATGATATAAATACTGTTTGGTTTCTCGCACAAACCGATCGTTTCGTGTCTTAGGACATCAATGTGTCGTCACGAGCCGCAGGGTTTAATTTGGATTTGTCTGTGCATGTTTTTTTGACTCTTATAGATGGTGTTCCCATTGACATGCATTATACGACTGACAGACCGCAACGGTTGGAGTTAAAAATCATCATTTGTGTTCTACTGAAGAAACAAAGTCACCTACATCTTGGATGCCCTGGGGGTAAGCAGATAAACATCAAATTTTCATTTTTGGGTGAACTATCCCTTTAAGATGATTTTTTTTTTTTTTCTTCATATTTTAAGCCTTTGTCTGGGACGAGTAAAACAATGACATTTATACAATAAAATATTTGTGGGAGAGAAGGCAAATATGACTAATCAAGACGTGACAAAAAAAGTTTAAAACAAAATAAATAAACAAATAATGATAATTCTGATAGTTGTCACGAATCAATCACTGAGATATAATGGTGCCAATTTATGTTCTATTGTATTTCAAATAAAATGCCTGTGTGAGTTTTGAAGCCGCTCCTGCTGTGTCTGTTCAGTTATTCATTAAACAGACACAACGTGTCAGAGACCAGAATCTCTGCTATCTGTCATCTGTTTACAAAATCACATAGACAGAAAGATGGAGAAAAAGAAACAGAGGAACAGAGAGAAGGGTTTCCGGAGCAGAGAGCAACTGTTTTCACAGTATGCGTCTGTACGTGCTTTTAATTTTGGGTGAGTTCTGTCAGACTTTTTGGGCTGTGATCTATAAAAACAGGCCTGCCAAAAAAAGAATAAATAAATAAATCACAAGGTAAAAGTTGAGGTGGGAGGACTATGTAGGTGGTCTGAACCAAACAGAATTCACAATGACAGTTCAGGAGAAGCTTATGGTATAATTCCACCCATTACAACCTGTAGGGGCTTTCAATTATATGAAACCACCCACATGGTGAGAGAAGGGTTGAGGTTTTCAGACACACTTTCCAAATCCTGATAATCATCAACAAAAAGGTGGTTCACGATAAATTAAAGGAATAATTCAGAATAACAAAATTGTGATATGGACAGGTGATAGCCAAAAAAACCCAAAACTAATCAAATAAATAATTCAAAAAGAACTCAATAAATAGTAAGCAAATGATGATACCAAAATAAAAGTCATCAAATTAAATAAAATAAATAAATAAATAAAATAAAATAAATAAATTATGACAGAATTGGGATATGGCTAGGTGATACCGAAATAAAAGTCATCAAATTAAAAAATAAATAACTAACTAAATAAATAAATAATGACAGAATTGGGATATGGCTAGGTGATACCAAAATAAAAGTCATCAAATTAAAAAATAAATTACTAAATAAATAAATAATGACAGAATTGGGATATGGCTAGGTGATACCAAAATAAAAGTCTTCAAATTGAAAAAAAAAAAAAAAAAAAAAAATCAAATAAAAAAAATAATGACAGCATTGGGATATGGCTAGGTGATACCAAAATAAAAGTCATCAAATTAAAAAAAATAAATAAATAAATAAAAACAAATAAATAAATAAATAAATACAGAATTGGGATATGGCTAGGTGATACCAAAATAAAAGTCATCAAATTTTAAAAAAAAATAATAATAATAAAAAAATAAATAAATAATGACAGAATTGACCCTTCGCCAGGAGTTTGATTGAAAGGCGATCTAACCAATCATAACGCAGAATCATTTTGTCCGACAAAGCAGTCAGGGGACTTAGCAGATTAATGTAGGTGGACTTGAACTTAAAAAATGGTGTGTACTGATGTCTCTCCGTCTTTCTGCGATTGAAACAACATTTCATATGATGTTCATGTTTATTTGATTCTATAAATTAACTAGTAGGAAGAGATGATCGATAATATTGGCTTGAACTGAGGTGCTACAGCGATCTGTCATGACACATTAAAGAGCCACAAAACGGTATTTATTGTTTACATTTCTTTAAAAATGACAAAATTTGAAATTTGAGACTTTGTTTCATATCAAAAGTAACCTGCTCTGCCCTGTCTGTCGACGCGTTGTCAGTGTCCTCTTTGCTCCGCGATGTATTGTCACTGCGTGAGAACATGATGTGTGGCGAGAGATCAGCATCATGGCTTGTTGGACGTAGCAACAGTAACTAAAGGGGGCGGGTCTTTGCGAACGGTCAATTGGGATATGGCTAGGTGATACCAAAATAAAAGTCATCAAATTTAAATAAATAAATAAATAAATGATGACAGCATTGGGATATGGCTAGGTGATACCAAAATAAAAGTAATCAAATAATAATAATAAGTCCATAATTAATTATCAAAACTATCATTTATAATCTCATAACTTCTAAACCAACAATTAAACTGTATATTTTACTTGTATTAAACAAATACATTTACACTTAAAGGGACAATTCAGTCAAAAAGGAAAATTCTGTCATTTACTCACCCTCAAGTTGTTGCAAACCTTTATTAATTTATTTCTTTTGTTGAACATAAAAAAGATATTTTGAAGAATGTTGGTAACCAAATTGTTTCTGGTCCCATTGACTTCCAAAGTATTTTTTTTTTTTCTATACCCTCCTGAGAACCAGGAGAAAAAAAAGTTTTGTGAATTTAGTTTTTTTTTTTTTTTTTTAATTGTCATTACATTGTTTGGAGCATAAGAAACAAATGAAAAAAAAAAAAAATATATATATATATATATATATATATATATATATATATTTTATTCATACGTTATAACAGACATTTAAAGGCAAAAACAATGGATTTTTTTTTTTTTCCATTCACCAATCAATTTTTAGGTTTAAGGATTTTCTTTAACCAAACATTGTATAAAGATGATTCGCAAATATGTTATGAAAGATATTACAGAATGATTTGATATACTATTTTACTGTATGCGATTTGTGTGTAAAATGGCCAAAAGCGGGTTTTCCCATTCTATACAATGCATTGATACACTGTATCTAATTTGCATATTAATGTGTTCTTGGAGCAACATGTAATGAAAAAAGAAGTGTAATAATGGTAGTAATAGTTGGCAACATTTTCATAAGAATATTTAATATTTCATAGGAATACTGATATAGAATTTCTCCCAAAACACCTGATTTACATGCTTTAAGTCCATACAGTGAATGTATAAAAATCGGTGTCCTGTTTTGTAACAGAAAATCATATTCTGATTTGAAACCCCAAAACAATTTCCTGAGATGTTGATTTATGACAAACAATTTGAAAATTAGTCAGATTTAAATGATAGTTACAAAATATTATAATATTTCCATAAGGGTGATCACTAAATTAACGTCAGCCATTTTAAAGACCAAAGAGAGGGAATGGTCATGGTGAAACCTCCAAACATATGGTATCTCTGAAAAGCCCTGAATCTGCTCTATCTGCTTTAAATCTTTGACACGTACGGCGTCAGAGAAATTTGCTAAAATATAACGTCCACTACAGTGGACAAAAGTCTATGCTTGGGTCACAGGAGGATACTATGGAAGTCAATGGAGACCAGCAACTGTTTGGCTACCAACATTCTTCAAAATATCTTCAACAGAAGAAAGAACTGAAGACAGAATTTTCATTTTTGGGTGAATTATCCCTTTAAAGAACCAATGAAATAGTTCAACAAGCACAGTTTCATTACTTGCGTTAATTTATTTCCTATGAAACAAGGTGAACATTTCCTATGGAGCGGGGCATATCGAAGGGCTCATTCCATTTTTAATAACAGCCAATAGACTTTAATTACTTCAGAGTCAAGCCATGTACCCTGATTTGCAACTACCTAAAGCAGTTGGTATTGGGGGAGGGGCATTTGTATTTAGAGAGCATTTGATTGGACGAAAATCTGGACACACCCTTAAGTGCAGGATTAGTCATCAAATCAGGCATGTCCATTGTAAATACATATATGTCCACTAAAATATTTGCACTAGTTGATGTTTTAGATTGCATTTGTCCTTGCAACTCCTACAAAAATCTAATAACACTGAAGTTCTCTTCCACGAAAGAGAAATGGATTTTCCAACTGAGCGTAACATACTGACAAGTTCTTCTAAAGAGCAAATTCCTCCCAACGATCACATAGCCGCATATTTACCCAGCTTTCTGCTAATATTTACTTTCCACCGTTTCAGTTACGCTTCACTAGGCTCCCCATGCAAATTCGTGGCCGCTGTAGTGCGAGATGTGGGCTTGTGTTTTAAAATGCAAATCTAACCAAACACAACGCTGTCACATCACTCTAAAACTCAATTATGTTTCTCATATCATCACGACAGCCGCCATTTAAACCAAAACAACATGCTTTCAAATATCCCTACTAATGTTTATGGCACCAATGACTGTATACTGATGCATCATATCTCTGTTTTAGGGATATTTCCCCCTTTTATAGCATTATTCTGTTTCCATTTTGATCTACAAACTCAATTATAACAGTATCTCATAAATCATACAAGCTAAACAGATACTCAATAATTAATGTGTTGATATTAATAATTAACTCAGTCATCTAAAAACAAATTGTCCTCTTTAAAGCTTCCTGCACTAAAAACTGGCCATGGGGCCAATGAAAAGAGTACAAACTATTTCAACATTTGAATTAATAAATATCTCATTGCAGCTTTACTGTACATTAGTAATATCTCAGAAACCATCATTTCCAGAATAGATAAGCACAGCAACTGATGGTTTTCACCTTAAAATATGTTCCCACTGTTCTTCCCTATAAACTCCTGATGTCTCTTGAGATGGGAGTTTGAGTTATAGCCGCTCCAGGACAATAGACAAACCAATTTCATCTACCCATCACCCAAGAATACATGAATGTGTGATCTGGTCTATGGGAGCTTTGAAGTATGAAAGACATATACATGAAAACATTCTCGAGAAAATAACTAAAAGACATATCCAACGTCCTTTACGTAAACTTGGAAGTTTTAGGATTTTTTTTTTTATGTTTTAGAATGTACAATGAACCAAAAAAGTGCACTAAATTTTGTCACTAATTAGTGACGTTGATCATGTGACTTCTTTGTACAGATGGTCACGTTATTTCTTTTATTAAAGCACAAGATACTCTTCGGATCATTTTCAAATGATGCTGTAAAACAATCATTGGGTTTTGTTCATGTTAGCTTGCTCAATACAGCAAAAGAGGGACAAAAATACTAAAACACTCTCAGATTTGTGTATTTTTTATTCACTCAAATTGTTATGACTTTTATATTCATACTCACATGGGGGTAGAGAGGAAAATGCAGGTTCTTCCTGAGCTGAGCGACTGAGGAGCCACACCAGTCTTCAAACACGTGGAGGTTCGCTTGACCTTTAAACTGTCAGGAAGACACATGGAAGACCAGAATTAAGATTACTTTCAGAGATAGCCTACTGGTGAAGTGAACGGAAAAACTGCTGAACCTCACTGACCAGCTTACACTCACTGTAATATATACTGACCTCAAAAGGTTGGATCAGTATTTTTTTTAAAGAAATTAATATATTTATTCAGCAAAGGATGCATCAAATTAATCAAAAGTGACAGTGAAGACATTTATAATGTTACAAAAGATTTCTATTTCAAATAAATGCTGTTCTTTTGAACTTTCTATTCATCAAAGAGTCCTGAAAAAAAATTTATCACTGTCTCCACAAAGATATGAAGCAGCACAACAGTTTTCAACATTGATGATAATAAGAAATGTTCAGCAAATCAGCATATTAGAATGATTTCTGAAGGATCATGTGACACAGAAGACTGGAGTAATGATGCTGACAATTCAGCTTTACCATCACAGGAATAAATTACATTTCAAAATGTATTCAAATCAAAAAAGTTATTTTAAATTGTAATAATATTTCACAGCATTACATTTTTTTATTCGATTTTTGATCAAATAAATGCAGCCTTGGTGAGCAGAAGAGACTCTTACATAAGATATATATTAGGGCTGTCAAAATTAACGCGTTAATGCATGCGATTCATTTTTTCAGTTTAACGCGTTAAAGCAATTAACGCAGCATCCATTTTTTCCGTCATAATTGGGCTAGTGTTACATTATATGATCACGCTCTTATTCACACAAATTCTTTTAAACCATTCAAGCGCCACAAGACAAACGAGAACGCTGTCTGTGAATGTCGTGTCTCTGTGACACACACATATGGGAAAGCCAAACGAGTCAGAATTTGCGCACTTTTGACCGCCGTATAAATTTTGAGGAGGGGCCATGTAGATGAGCTCATAAATCTGCATTTTGAGTGGCATGTGGTGTCAACTTAACGTCTTTCGGCGAGTGGCGTTATTTTAACGCGTGGCAGCGTGACGTTAACTTAAATTAAAAGTTGTTATTTTTTTAAAGCCTAATAAATGTTGAAATTGATAGCTTTCAGTTATACTGTAAAGCAGAATGCTCTCTATAATTAATGTTTAAAAAAAAAATTCAATTTCATAGAGATGTCAGTACCAGTATTAGTATCAGTGGTACTGGCGTTCATTCATAAAGAGATGCCATAACAACAATTAAAATATACTGTCTTTGAGTTGTTTCTACATTAATTTGGAGAGTAACTGTGAAATAATTACAACATAAAAATATAAAAAACTCCAATGTTTTTAATCGCGATTAATTATATATATATATAAATAAATATATATATATATATATATATATATATATATGTTGTTAGCAACCCCTTATAAGCCGTGACTTATTCACGATACAGCACGGTTACCACACAATACAAATATTAAAGCCAGAAATATGCATCAATGCAACTTTCATGAAGTAAACTTTTTCTAAAAGCCTTCCTTCAACCGGGAAAAATAGTCCCTGACCGTGAACAGCAACAGAAGTTACATTTTTATGCCATTAGATGACGGCAAAGAGTCTTTATGAGTGAGTCAGTCAGTAGCGAAGACTTTTATATTGAAAAGACTGAATTGTTGTGAACACGGAACAAGACGCAACTGACAAATGCTTTGACTAGCGCTGTCAGTCACGGGAAAACCCCTTAACTGTTAAAAAGACAAGATAATACATCGGACATTTAAACAGATTTTTTATTATGAACATAGGACTGACCTGAAGGAAAATGCTAAATCTGAATGCAGGTAATAAACTCGCTCACTCGATCTCTTTCTCACAATACTCTTCTACATAATACAGTAAGCTTCAATGAACAATATCAATGAGAACAAACAGTTTACGTTGCTAAGAGTGGTTGCTAAGGGTGTTGTGTAGTGATACGCAGAACCGTTGGGTGAAGCGGTCATAGCCGTGTTTTATCGTGAATAAAACGCAGCTATTGACCAATCAGAATCAAGGACAGGAACTAAACGTTTTATATATATATATAGCCTAATGCTGTCACCAATAAGTCACCAATAATCGTTTAAATTATAAACATAAATATAGGTTATCAAAAATATCAAATATCAAATAATAATACCATATGATTGTATTTACACTTCAAAATTCATAAAGGCAGCAAAAAATGCTAAATAGCGATAGATGCTATTTACACTAAGTTTAAATAGCATATTTTCTCAGCGATAGATGATATTTACACTAAGTGACAATAGCAGCATTTTCTTAGCGATATACTATTTACACTAAGTGAAAATTTGTTACGTGTGGTGCTGCAGGGATGAGGCGAATACGGAGATCCACAAAGGTATGGGCTTTAATAAGCAATCCAGGAACACGGAGACAGCATACACACATTAAACAACAACATCAACAACATCAAGAACCGACAAGGAGTGCAAGGAGAGTGTCCAACTTAAAGGGAGTGCTGACGAGGAACAACAGGTGCTGGGAATCTGGGGAACATGGCGGGAAGACTGATGAGGGAAGTGCAGACAGGTGTGGAGCACAGGAGGATGCTGGGAAACGGAGTCCAGGAAGGCGTGGATGTAACATTACCTCCCCCTCCCCGGGAGGCGTGTCCTCACGCCTCAGATGTAACAACTGGGGAGGGGGGGTGGGCGCCCTGGAGACCTACAGGCAGGTGCGGGGGGTGCAGACGGGTGCAGAGGTCCCCAGGGCGGTCCCAGGACCTCGGGCCGTCACGGCGGGTCAGGAGTCGTGGGTAACCATGGCGGGTCAGGAGCCGTGGGCGGCCATGGAGGGTCAGGAGCCTTGGGCGGCCATGGCGGGTCTGGAGCTGTGGGCAGCCATGGCGGGTCAGGAGCTGTGGGCAGCCATGGCGGGTCAGGAGCTAAGGAAGGCCACGGCGGGTCAGGAGCTATGGGCAGCCATGGCGGGTCAGGAGCTGTGGGCAGCCATGGCGGGTCTGGAGCCGTGGGCAGCCATGGCGGGTCTGGAGCTAGGGAAGGCCACGGCGGATCAGGAGCTGTGGGCAGCCATGGCGGGTCTGGAGCTGTGGGCAGCCATGGCGGGTCTGGAGCTAAGGAAGGCCACGGCGGGTCAGGAGCTATGGGCAGCCATGGCGGGTCAGGAGCCGTGGGCGGCCATGGCGGGTCTGGAACTAGGGAAGGCCACGGCGGGTCAGGAGCTAGGGAAGGCCATGGCGGGTCAGGAGCTAGGGATGGCCATGGCGGGTCTCCGAGCCCACCCCCATCTTTCCCACCCACGGGTACCCTTCCCCCCCCCAAAAAATTCTTGGGGAGACTCAGGGGCTTGAAGGTCTCGTGGGCTACTGGAGTGGGCTCGTGGCAGGCTGGAGCTGGAGCTGGAGCGGGCTCGTGGCAGGCTGGAGCTGGAGCTGGAGCGGGCTCGTGGCAGGCTGGAGCTGGAGCTGGAGCGGGCTCGTGGCAGGCTGGAGCTGGAGCTGGAGCGGGCTCGTGGCAGGCTGGAGCTGGAGCTGGAGCGGGCTCGTGGCAGGCTGGAGCTGGAGCTGGAGCGGGCTCGTGGCAGGCTGGAGCTGGAGCTGGAGCGGGCTCGTGGCAGGCTGGAGCTGGAGCTGGAGCGGGCTCGTGGCAGGCTGGAGCTGGAGCTGGAGCGGGCTCGTGGCAGGCTGGAGCTGGAGCTGGAGCGGGCTCGTGGCAGGCTGGAGCTGGAGCTGGAGCGGGCTCGTGGCAGGCTGGAGCTGGAGCTGGAGCGGGCTCGTGGCAGGCTGGAGCTGGAGCTGGAGCGGGCTCGTGGCAGGCTGGAGCTGGAGCTGGAGCGGGCTCGTGGCAGGCTGGAGCTGGAGCTGGAGCGGGCTCGTGGCAGGCTGGAGCTGGAGCTGGAGCGGGCTCGTGGCAGGCTGGAGCTGGAGCTGGAGCGGGCTCGTGGCAGGCTGGAGCTGGAGCTGGAGCGGGCTCGTGGCAGGCTGGAGCTGGAGCTGGAGCGGGCTCGTGGCAGGCTGGAGCTGGAGCTGGAGCGGGCTCGTGGCAGGCTGGAGCTGGAGCTGGAGCGGGCTCGTGGCAGGCTGGAGCTGGAGCTGGAGCGGGCTCGTGGCAGGCTGGAGCTGGAGCTGGAGCGGGCTCGTGGCAGGCTGGAGCTGGAGCTGGAGCGGGCTCGTGGCAGGCTGGAGCTGGAGCTGGAGCGGGCTCGTGGCAGGCTGGAGCTGGAGCTGGAGCGGGCTCGTGGCAGGCTGGAGCTGGAGCTGGAGCGGGCTCGTGGCAGGCTGGAGCTGGAGCGGCTGGCTCGGCGGCGGCTGGAGCTGGAGCGGCTGGCTCGGCGGCGGCTGGAGCTGGAGCGGCTGGCTCGGCGGCGGCTGGAGCTGGAGCGGCTGGCTCGGCGGCGGCTGGAGCTGGAGCGGCTGGCTCGGCGGCGGCTGGCGCTGGAGCGGCTGGCGCTGGAGCGGCTGGCTCGGCGGCGGCAAACTCAGGGAACTTGGTCTGCTCGGCGGCAGAAAACTCAGGGAACTTGGGCTGCTCGGCGGCAGAAAACTCAGGGAACTTGGGCTGCTCGGCGGCAGAAAACTCAGGGAACTTGGGCTGCTCGGCGGCAGAAAACTCAGGGAACTTGGGCTGCTCGGCGGCAGAAAACTCAGGGAACTTGGGCTGCTCGGAGGCAGAAAACTCAGGGAACTTGGACTGCACGGGGGCAGAAAACTCAGGGAACTTGGGCTGCACGGAGGCAGAAAACTCAGGGAACTTGGGCTGCTCGGAGGCAGAAAACTCAGGGAACTTGGACTGCACGGGGGCAGAAAACTCAGGGAACTTGGGCTGCACGGGGGCAGAAAACTCAGGGAACTTGGGCTGCACGGAGGCAGAAAACTCAGGGAACTTGGGCTGCTCGGAGGCAGAAAACTCAGGGAACTTGGGCTGCTCGGAGGCAGAAAACTCAGGGAACTTGGGCTGCTCGGAGGCAGAAAACTCAGGGAACTTGGGCTGCTCGGAGGCAGAAAACTCAGGGAACTTGGGCTGCTCGGAAGCAAAAAACTCAGGGAACTTGGGCTGCCCCGAGGCAGAGAACTCAGGAAACTTGGGCTGCTCCGAGGCAGAGAACTCAGGAAACTCGGGCTGCTTGGAGGCCCTCTTCTTTTTCCTCTTGGGCCGTTTGGGCCCAGCGGAGGACTTTTCACTGGCCATACGGGGTTGCGGGTCCGGCAGGACACTGGGGAAAAGCTCACTGGAGGGGCATGTGGAGGAAGCCGGAGATTGACGAACTGGCCAGGCCGCCCGTGTTTCTGGGGGAGCTGGACGAGATATGCACTTATCACTTTGAACCTCTTCGACAATGAACTCGGAACCATTCAAATACAAAATCAGATTAATAGTATCGTTTAAGGAAACAGAATTGTCAGGTTCATCAAACCGGATTATGCTCTCGTCCAGCCCCTCCAGAAAAAGGGCGTTTAAGCAAGCGTCTGACCAATTCGTCAAAAAAGCCAACTCAACAAACTCCTCCACATACCTCTCCAGTGAACGTCCGTCCTGCAGGAGCCCAATGAGACGATCCCCCGCTGTGGCTGGTTTGGGAGGCATGGGAGGCACGGGAGGCACGGGAACCAGGAATAAGCCCATCTTTTAATAGTGGATCTCCAGATGGTTTAGGTCGGTTCTTCTGTTACGTGTGGTGCTGCAGGGATGAGGCGAATACGGAGATCCACAAAGGTATGGGCTTTAATAAGCAATCCAGGAACACGGAGACAGCATACACACATTAAACAACAACATCAACAACATCAAGAACCGACAAGGAGTGCAAGGAGAGTGTCCAACTTAAAGGGAGTGCTGACGAGGAACAACAGGTGCTGGGAATCTGGGGAACATGGCGGGAAGACTGATGAGGGAAGTGCAGACAGGTGTGGAGCACAGGAGGATGCTGGGAAACGGAGTCCAGGAAGGCGTGGATGTAACAAAATTATATATCCTATTTACACTAATTGACAATAGCAGCATTTTCTTAGCAAAATGCTATTTACACTAGGTGAAAATAGAGGAGTAAGAATTATATTTTGTTGCTCAAAAAGCTTATTTTCTGCAATAATCCAAAAGCCAATGGAAAAAATCCTATTTGGTTTTTGTCACTGGAAACAGGTTGATGCTTAAAAAAAATACATAATCTCTGCAGAACTCTATAAAGTCTTTTATATATAAATATAAAGAAACAACCATGATATTTGGCCAACTTCTGCAGCATTATGAGATTTATAGCTGAATGACACCAGGGATTGAATCACCAAACTGCAGAATATCTGTAAGAAGAAGGGCTGTAGATCTAATCCTGTACTGACCGCTGCTGTGTGACCTCAATGGGACTGAACCGACACGTTTTGATCCACAGGGAGTTAAGCATTAATAAAACACAACAGCAGTTTAGATGACTAGTGTCCTGGCACATCGTTCCACATGCTCAACGCAGCGACTTCAGGCTCCCCCCAAAAAAACACAACAAAACACAGCAGAGAACATCAGAGGTGTTACACCCTGAAGCTAAAGGGAGGAAAACGAGAACATTTTTCAGCCCAGTAGAAAAATCTGATCGTTTCAGAAGGCACTTTCGCTTCTGATGGGGCGTCACAAACGATTAGCATCAGTTAGCATGCTAAAGCACGGATGACCACGTACAATACTGTGAATGCCTACTCTCGCCGATGTCAGTTAAAGCTTTTTAAGCCCGACAAATAGAACCGACATATTCACATTAGACAGCCGGCTACACTTTCAACCAAGTGTATTTTATTCCCGGTATTTGGTGCCTGTCAGAAGACATTAGACTCGAGCAGACAGAAGAGAACTGGGAGTTATTGTTTATTCCTTGCTGTTGGCGTGAAATTGATTCCTTTCTCTCCCTCGGCGAATTCTCTAAACGCGATCAATATGAGAAGATCAGAAGCACAATTCTGTTACACACCACATTTGCACATACTGCAGAGACTCTGAATAAAGGCACCTTGGGATTGAGGTATACCGGAGGAAAATTCATTCACTTTCATAAACTGGAGAAACTTTGGTTGCATCAGTTTGCAATGAATCTTTGATGTACACATGTTCCTGACCATCACAGTTGAGGTGAACTCAGTCAGCCCATCAGTTCTGTATTTTATCTAATAGTACTTTCGTAACTGACCTTAGGCACAGGAGGGATGGTTGACTTCTTGCTGAGAAAGGTTGAAGTAGTTGGTGATGCAATTTCAAGGCCTTTCCAGGAGTCATATCATGCAAAAATATCGTTACCTTGGAATTATAAGGTTCTATCTGACATTTTTGTCAAAATTGAGTTACTCTCATATTCTTATCATATTAACTTATTTATATTATGTGATTTTTTTTAAGTTGTGTACATTTTGGGACTTTTTTTTTTTAGAAAACGCCGGGGTTGCGTTTCAGTGTAAATGGACCAAAAACGGAGAATATTGCAAACGATAGCATGGCTGCCCACGTTAGCTCTGCGTATCCTTGACGACCATGTAAACAATAACATGGAGACTGAACTGCAATCTTTGCTGGCTTTGTTGTCATTTTTAGCAGCCATTGTGCAGTTAAACTCTGCATTTTTTAATACAGCAGTTACATACGTGCACAAGAGGCAACTGTTTACACTTCTACGCACATGCCCAGTGTGCATGAACGGTCATATGACATGCGTTTTCGGTCGTGTAATGTAAACGGAGATCGTTTTTGAAACGCTGTGGAAATGCTAGTGTAGACGAGGATCATTTTCATTTTAAAACGAAAACGCACTAGTGTAAACGGGGCCTTCAATACCTCTGATTGGCCATTGTGTTCACACGCTCAACAGATATTTCTGTGATTGGCTACAATGATCAACACTTCAAAAACATGTCGTAAATAGACATCTTTGACACTCTTCAGCGTTTGAAAGCAGGCGTCTATCAGCGGATCCATCTATCAGTGGATACATTAGGGATCCGCTGATAGACGCCTGCTTTCAAAGGCTCCCATGTGTATCTGTGTAAGCGCTCAGTGAAGCTATTTACAACAATGAAGCGTTGATCATTGTAGCCAATCACAGACATATCTGTTGAGAATGTGAACACAATGGCCAATCAGAGGTGTTTAAGAATCCGCTCAACAGTGCTCAAAATGCTAGGGGGAAATGCTAGTATCGTCACATCTTTCAAATTTCAGTACCAACTTGGTACCGAAGTTGGTACTTTTGACAACCCTATTTCAATGTATAGCTCCTTCAGAAATCTTCAAGGTTGTGACATAACAAGGGCTCCAAAAAAATCAAACATTTTTGATCCAAATTACTTTTTTAGTTAATTGATTGCTTGACAATGATGGTTGTTCAAAGGTTTAGTTCCCATTTAATGGTGCAAATGTAATGATCCTGATTGTAGTTATGGCATGATATGGCAAAAACATATTTAAACACGTTTTCCAGACTTTTGACAATGGTACTAGATTTTAAATTGTCTAAAAATGCTTCTCTCTCTTTTTTTTAAATGTATTTATTTATTTTGCATTTGCATCAATTTCTGTTGCTGTTTGGATTATATAATAAATATATTTTTATAATATAATCTTTAATTAATTTTTTTTTTTCAAATATATAATACAATATAACATAAAAAAGTTTGGGGTAATATTGTGAAATAATACAATCTAAAAGAGCTCTGGGTAAAGCAGTGCTAACTATGTTGGACCGAACAACAAACCCAAGTAGTGAAATCCATGTGAAAAGTCAGCCAATCATAACAGAGATCACTTACATAGGGATCTTAAAAGGTACAGTAAAAAAAGTTAGTTCAATCAGGAAAAAAAAAAAAAAAACTGTCATCATTTACTCACTACTAACGACAATTTCCAAACAATTGGACCCCGCTGAGTTTCATTATATAGACACTTTCAAAGATATTTAAGCTATCTCCTTTTGTGTTCCAGAGAAGAAAAGTACACAGGTTTGGAACGACAAAGCATTTTATAAATGGACCTACAACGATCAGGAAAAAAACTTCCAAAAAAAAAGTAAAGGATATGGCCACTTTTCAACTGAATAATGACTTTTTACTATTGTCTTTTTAGAGCTGCTTTACAGCAGAACTGAATTCTGTTTGCATCACTGAATCATTATTTTCCTATTTATCAGCTGCTTTAAAACAACCCGTATTGAATAAAATGATATATTGTATAATGTATTGCTTAAAGTTATACATATGGATATTTTTCAATTCAGAAGGCCTTTATTAACCCCCTTGAGCTGTATGGATTACTTTTATGATGGATGGATGTGCTTTTTTGGGCTTCAAAATCTCGGTTACTATTCACTCCCATTATAAAGCTTAGAAGAGCCAGAATATTTTTAATACAACTCCAGTTGTGTTTGACCGAAAGAAGAAAGTCATTTACACCTAGGATGGCATGAGGGTGAGTAAATTATGGGATAATTTTCATTTTTGGGTGAACTATCCCTTTAACAGCAGGGTTGAAAGCACTGACCACATGGTGATCTAAAACCACATCTATTTCCATCCTATCTTTAACAATGTCACACCCTCAGAGACGTCTACACTCACCCTGGATTTCTACTTGGGGAAATTAAAGTTGCCAACATACAAGAATAGTCTGAAAATAGTTTCTGTTTCTGCACATACATACAACCACAGGTAATGATATAAGCATCAATAATAGGCACTTTGATACGATTCTTGCAACTGTTTTATTGTGTATCCTGTTGAATTCAGTGAGTCAGTCTCTCATTTGCGCTATGAGCTTTTATCCTCGGTACCAGCCCACAAACTAGGCCACAGAGATTAACCCTGCGATTCCACTGCTATAAATAAACACCATCAAGCAGAACATACTGTATTTTCATAGAGTGCCATTCTTGTTTAAACTATAGGGATTTTTATGGGGAGGTTTTGATTAAACGCATTCGCTTTCATGGGTAAATGCAGCTGTCTTAAACGTTTATATAATCTTTATGTAATATCTCCTGTGCACTTGATTGATAGCTACAAAAGATTCATTGCTATGCCAAAAAAGTTCTGAAATGCTACAGTAACTAAATTGAATATTCCAGGTCTTCTGAAGTCATATGAGAGCTTTGTGCCACAAACAGACTGAGATTTCAAGTCGTTATTCATTGATACTCTTTCTCGCCAGTGAGCCGTTAACTCCAGAACCACTGCAACCAGATCAGTGAATCATTGAGTTAAACTTGAAGACCGCATCATTGAAAGGAACTGTTTCCAAAGTGTGACTCATTCAAATTGTTCTTTGGAAGTGGTTATTTTCAGCCGTCAGCAAATCAGAGATTCCACAGTTCCTGCTACATGCACATTTGCTCTTTCATAATGTTTTTTCCAATATATAATGTTTACTCCAATTCCAGTCTTGCGCACAGGGGGTTGTATGGATCGGTCATGGCTCTGAATCTGATTTAAGAACCTACTTATACAGTTCTTCAACAGCTCCATGATGTGACTTGGAGAGGCAAGACTGACCTTCTGAACATAGCTAATTCTTCTCATTATTTCCCTATAGCGGCTAATAAATCAGAAGTCTTGCACATTCACAGAAAACACCTTATTTCCGCATTGAAAAATAACAAAGACTAAACACGGATAGACTAAACACGTAATACGCATGTGCATGCTGTCACCGTTTTCACAGATTCATGTTTTTGTAGTTTACATGGAGATGACAATGGTATTTTCAAAAACTTGCACTTTGTAACCCGTTTTCAAAAGTTTGTTTTTTCAGGCCACCAAAATGCTGTTGATGTGTAAATAAATGGCCAAAACGCATAAAAAGTTTTTATTTGAAAACGTCGTCATGTAAACAGCCTGAAGAACTGCATTCTATTTTAATATATTTAAATATAAGTAAGCAATAAGGTACGAGAGGCTGTGCTGTATCGTGAATAAGTCACGGCTGAAGGGCTTTGTTAGGCACGACCCCTTCAGCCGTGACTTATTCACGATACAGCACTATCCTCGAGTACCTTATTGCTTTTATAAAACAGTTACCACACAATACAAATATTAAAGCCAAAAATATGTTTCAATGCAACTTTCATGAAGTAAACTTTCACTAAAAGCCTTCCTTCCGCAGGAAAAAATAGTCCCTGACTGTGAACAGCAACATAAATTACATTATTACGGCATTAGATGGCAGCAAAGACTGTCTTTATAAGTGTGTCAGTCAGTAGTGAAGACTTTTACATTGAAAAGACTGAATTGTTGTGAACATGGAACAAGACGCAACTGACAAATGCTTTGACTATAGCGCTGTCAGTCATGGGAAAACCCCTTAACTGTTAAAAGGACAAGATAATACATCGGACATTTAAACAGATTTTTTATTATGAGCATAGGACTGACCTGAAGGAAAATGCTAAATCTGAATGCAGGTAATAAACTCGCTCAATCGATCTCTTTCTCACAATACTCTTCTACATAATACAGTAAGCTTCAATGAACAATATAAATTGAGAACATACAGTTTACGTTGCTAAGAGTGGTTGCTAAGGGTGTTGTGTAGTGATACGCAGAACTGTTGGGTGAAGCAGTCATCGCCGTGTTTTATCGTGAATAAAACACAGCTATTGACCAATCAGAATCAAAGACAGGAACTAACCGTTTTATAAATGTAAATATAATTCTTTTCAGAACAGATTGATGTCCTCGGGATTTCATCAACTGTTAATTGCCAATAAGTCTGATTGCAGGAAACCTGTAGAAACCATAAAGATTTGAATCTATTCTAACATGAATATATGAAATGCCATATATCCACTGGATTGTTTGTTGTGTTGTTTTATGTATTCATTGATCAATCTCTCAAGCGATCACTCATCTCTGTCCTTTATGATGTCACATGGCCTCATATTGATTGATGATAGTAATCAAACGGTCTCATTAATGCATTAATGGAAACCCTGCTGCTTCCCAGAACCGGCTAATGACCTGTATTTGGGAAGACAAAGAAAGAGAGACTGCTCCTCAGATTAATGTTACACAGCCTCTAGGGGCCTGTTGACATCTCAGCTAAAGGGGAACGTTCTCAGAACGTTCTGGCAAGGTTCTCTCAAAGTTATGAACAAACGTTCTTCCAATAACGTTAACAGAATGTTTGTTCAAAGTTATCTCAAAACGTTTGCACAAAAACAGTTTTAGTTGGACATTCATTTAATGTTTTTTTTTTTTTAAATGTTACTACTTGTTTCAGAACGTTCCCATAACGTTTGCAAAGTGATTAAATGGAATGTTTTCTTACTGCTCGCATAACCACGTTTTTAAAATATTTAAAAAACTAGATGTTTTGAACGTTCAGAGAACATTCAGAGATAACCGTTTTATAACTAGCAAAACGGTCTTTAGTTTGTGTTAAGCTGGGTTCACACTGTACGATTTTGGTTACGATTTGGCCGTCTGAGACAAATTTTGTGAATCCTAAAAGTTTCCTCGGATTCTAGGCCAAAATTTGAAGTATTTGATCATTAGTTTGACATGTTCACCGACAGCCATTTAATGACCATTGCGATCAAATTTTACCTCAGACGAAATTCTCAGATGCACAGTTCTGTAGTGCGACTTCTCCTACGACAACCATCAAGTCAACAACCAATAGGAGCGCAGTAGAACCTGATGACACAATTAGTGAGACAACAACAAACCACCATTTGCTCCACATACATTGTCTTCATTTTAAAATAAGTGTCTTATCTGGATGTAAATGTTTAGTTTAGTATTTTTTTTATATAAAATAAATGTATTTATTAATATCATGATTTTTAATAGCGGCTAGGGTTGCACAGTTTCCAGAAACTTTCTGGAATATTTGGAAACTTTCCAGGATTTTTGGAAACTTTCCAGGATTATTTGGAAATTTTCTGAAACATTTGGAAATTTTCAGAAACTTTTGGAAAGTTTATGGAAATTTACCAGAAAATTTCAGCCCCTTTGCAACCATATTAGGGGCTAACTGCTAATGCCAACCAGATCCTTTATTCTTACTGATCACTTTGTCACTGCAAATGCAGTGAACATCCCAGTAGAGTTGTTGTGTTTGGGAATCTTTGGTAGGGTTCACATACTACTGTACAAAATGACAGAGAATTACACACCGGTCAGAAAAATCACACCGTACAAACTTTACAGATCCAGAAAAGATGGCTCTGTTCCAGAACAAAGAATAACCAGAGTAATATTTTCCCCAGGAGCCTATTGTATTTCTAAGAGCAAACCTCACATCCCATGAGTATGTCTAAAAAAGCATATGACCTTCACTTTTCTCTGTCAGTCTGGAGGAGGCCCATTGATCTAAATCCTCTCAATACCAGACACTCCAAACACCTCCTGTCTCAAGCACAACAGCAACCCATGGAGGAATCACGTTCCACGAAAGCAGGTTTGTGTGTGACATAGACAAATGATCCACCAACGCAAAGAATGACAAGCAATGCCACCATTTGTCACCCATAATGCCTCTGGGATCGGGCATCAGAGACGTGACATGCGCCACAATTGTGCATCTGTGGGCATCTAATGCAGAATTGCTCTCTCGAGTCGGTCTATGCTACACTCCCATTTGTGGAATAGGCCAAAATGGTTGGCTAGTCCACCAACAAACAACGAGCTGATCAGTGATGTCTCGAGTCACCCCACAGCAATTCCATAGTGCAACAGTGGCCGCCCAATTTTTAGTGGCCTTTCTTCTGGAAGTACGGGGATTTTAAGTCTTTGTTAAAGAATTTTAAGCAATGAACTAAACCACCCAGCTACGAGGTGAATCACAACATTACAAACTTTGATTTGAAGCAAAAAGTATTTGAAAATCGGACAAAAAGACAAAGACTGTACTCAACAGCTTAATGTAGGAATGAACTATAATCTCATGAAGCATTGCGAATAACATAATTGAATTAAAAACGATGGAGAAATATGATACAGTAGTGGCCAAAAGTGATGTCTGGAGAGGATATTTGTTTTTAATGACCCAATAAGTTTGATTAAACCATCAAAATGAGGAAAATATTTTAGATATTTTAAATATGAGGGAATATTTATCTGACAAAATTATTTGGCAAAAAAAGAGGCAAACTACAGCTACAAAAAAATACATTTACAACAAAACTGCATAGAAAAATAAAAGGTATACATTGACTACAACATAATCAGTTATTAATACTTCATTGGTTCTCATAATTTCTTTGTATGACAGCCTGGCCAAAAATTATGTCCGCACAATTTGGCATGTTTTATTATGATATCACAAATAAAACAACTGACTCCGAGCACAACAGCAATGCCTTTAACTATACAGAATCTTTAACAATTTTTTAAATAATATTTGAATAAAGATGTACATTTTCCTAGGCCGGACATTTTGGTCATTATTGTATATGGAGTGGGTGGGTGCTAAAGCGTTCTTTTGGTGCTATTAGTTTGTTTGGACACTCTTATTGGTGGAGGTTTTCACCAGGACTGTTGAACAGTTTGGCTGTGTTCAAAATCGCCCCCTATACTCTTAAATAAGGCACTATTTAAGGCAGTGGCCTCATAATCAATTCCTGGAGGGCCACAGCTCTGCACAGTTTTGCTCCAACCCTAATCAAACACACCTGATCCAGCTAATCAAGGTCTTCAGGATTACTAGAAACTTCCAAGCAGGTGTGAGTTGGAGCTGGTTGGAGCTAAACTGTGCAGAGCTGTGGCCCTCCTGGAATTGAGTTTGAGACCACTGATTTAAGGGAACAGCCATTTGTAGTGGTGTCCGAAACCAATAGGAGCTTTTTCACCAAATAGTTCTAAGAACTTAGTTCTAGGAACTAGCCACTAGGATAGTTCCCCGAGAACTAATTTCTCCCCCGGGCCATGTTCCTGGTTGCATTCGCACTGGGAATAGTAACTGTGAAGTGGTCAACAGCGGCGTCTTTAAGCGCGGCATTTACAAACGCTAAAACCGGTGAATGGAGGATGCCGTGATTGGAGCTGTTTGTTGTGTGTTGTGGGTTTCGTGATAACAGAGATGGATGTTAACGCATAATCTACGCGACTGAAAGAGCAAAAAGTGAGGCGAAATCTCCTATGACAACTTTAAGTATCAAGGCGGAGAAAAGAACACAACCCTGCAGACAACAGGTAAATGCCGTTTTCGCTGTTTTCCATTTTTGTGAAGTAAATATGTTTACACGGCTTTTTAAAAATGCCGGGTGCCGGTGTTTGACATGCGTTTGACCAATCAATGTACACTTATGTCACTGATAGTTCCTATAGAGCTGGTTTAGACCCTACTCTGAAGTAGGAGCTAATTTAGTTAATTTAGAATTAAAATCATTCCTAGTTCCTACGGTGCGAACACGGCAAAATCCGCCAATAGTTCTAGGAACTATGAAAAGGTTCCTCCGGTGCGAAAGCCCCTATAGTGGATGTTATCGAGTGCGCTCATTTAATCCCATAATCCACTGCAAAATAATGAGTGTACAACTGACGTATGCTTAGCGCCTGGAGAATACCCATAATGCACTGTGAGAGTTGCACGCTGAATGAGTTCCCGTGTCTGACCAGAAGATGGCGCCTGCAGCTGAATCATTCATCCATTCATTTTCCAAACCGCTGGTCCAATGTGGCTACAGCTTAATATCATACAGGTATAAATTCCTTTTTAATTGATTATTTAATCGTTTAATCAAGGTTTGTACATAGTTTCCATGACAGAGTTCAAGATAAAGTTTTCATTACTACTGGAGCTGCCAGTTTGCAAGTTTCAAATGATTATTAAACAGCAAGCACAAACTACGCATAAGCGGCAGCCCTTTCGGCACACTCAGTGTCTGAATTCACTCACTCGTTTCCATTCACTCCCTCAAGTGAACTATATTAAAAGACTATAGGGAATAGTAAATGAGGGTATAGGGGGCGATTTCATACACACCCTTTGACTTCCGGAACCTGACCGCGTTGCACTCTATTGGCTGAAGGAACTTAAATGGGTTCACTATTCAGTGCCTGATTAGAAATCCCACAAAATCGCTTATGATATATGTTGTCTAAACTATCTTAATTTGACCATTAGTATAGTAGCCTATATAAACAAAACTAGGGATTTCTCGTTCTTTGTGTATTTTTAATTAGCTTAGAGCAGGGGTTCTCAACTCTGGCCTTCGAGGTCCACTTACTTGAAGAGTTTAGCTCCAACCTAGATCAAACTCACCTGAAGTAATCCCGAAGAACTTGATTAGCTTGTTCAGGTGTGTTTGATTAGGGTTTTGAGCAAAACTCTACAGGAAAGTGGATCTTGAGGGCCAGAGTTAAGAACCCCTGGCCTAGATTTTGCAAACCAATCAATTAATGTCATGACTTAGCATCCCATTAGTTGATTAGCCTGTTAGCTTAGTCTACCGTTTTACCCTGTGCAAAGGTACAATTAAGCTAAACTAATACGTTTCATATGTGGTAGTAAAAACCAATCTGGTCCACAATGCGCTAAATTAATTGAACCAAGCAGCTTTCTGTTAGTCAACATGGTGAATCCATGTGAACCAGCTGTGAAAATCTGTGTGAGGAAAGCTTTTGCTTTCACACAAAATTCCAAATCACATGGATTCCTATTAAAAACACTGGATTTGTCGGTGCCGATAGCCTCGTGGGCAGCACACCGACACATAGTGCCATTGCACATCGGGTGTCCCGAGTTCAAATCTTGGCTCGTGAACCTTTCCTGGTCCCGTCCTTCTCTCTCTCTCTCTCTCTCTCTCTCTCCCACCTCGCTTCAGTGTGCTCTACACTGTTCTTTAATAATAAAGGCAGAATTCCAAAAATAAAACAAAACACTGGATTTCACCCACAAAAATTTGCAAAACAATGGTAAATGTGACCGCACCTTAACATAATGCGAAGCTGGTATGTTTTTATACACGTTTATATTTGATCAGGCAGTATGGCTCCCCCTTGTGGTAGACAAATGGACCAACACAACATGTCATGAACTAGCCATTTAGGAAGCCCACTGACTAGCCAATTATATAGACTACATATACAGATTATATGTAGTTTTGCTGCTATAGAAGATCTTTGTGTTTGAGCAGATGGGGCAACATCATGGATTTAATACAGAAATACCAGCTCTGGTCTTCGTGACTGTACTGTATAACATCAATAGGAAGTTGCTGATGCTCACAATTTTCTCAACTCTCTAATGACACATAATGGCTTTGGATAACTGCTGCCAGCACTGTCATTTAGTGGCAACTGGGAGACTAAGGAGAGTTCCTCAAAGAAGGAAATGGATAGCATCCTCAGAGGAGAAAAAAAAAGCAATGATGCTCTTAGCACAAAGGCAGAAATGTGGAAATAAATCCGAGCAGTAAAGGCCAGAGGTCAAAATCTTCTATATGAAACTGACGTATCATGCAGCCCGCTGCCGTTACAGTTAATCTATAAAGCGCCATAAATTCAAGACACCTTCTATGGCCTGTAGTCCTGCTAATGGCATCTGTGCCCATTACCGTCAATACACTATCAATCCGTTCTCCTTAGCCTCGCACCCTCATCTCTCTACATGAAGGGTTCAAGGTCTGCCAATTTCTTTTTTCATTGCTGTCTGCTCCAATCAGAGCAGCTGAGATACCTCTTGTACCGAGTTTCAGGAATTAATTGCTCTAATTTCAAGTGATATCAGCCTCTGTTTGTTTTGCTAAGCTGTGAACATCTGCCTGAATTTAGGGGCTGTTATTCGGCCGGCTATCACCTGTGTTCACTCCTATAAATAACACAGCCTGTGAGACCTGTCAGGGACCGGCCATCCATTCTCCCAGAAGCAACTGTGGCTGATGCTTAACACAACATTCAGTGGCTAACACAGGGGAAAAGTAAAAACTACAAACACATAAAGAACATTACTAGTACATATACTAGTTGTACTAGTACATTTTTGGTTTTCAGCAGTCAGAGAAAATATAGGGATGCACAATATATCAGTACCAAATCGGTTATCAGATAATATATTTTTTTTTTTTGGTCGGTAACGTTCCATGTTGGATATATATTTAGTAGGGCTGCACGATATTGAAAGAAAATGCGATATGCGATAACTTGTTAAATAATGCGATATTAGATATGCGATACGATAATGCTTTAAGTGTGTAAAATCAATTTAAATTATATTTAAATACATTTAAAAACCAAAAAATGATATAATATATTAGTTATACAAATGAAATAAACAGTGCTTTAAGTTTTTCAGGTAGGCCTTAACAGTAGCATTCAAGTAAGATACCATAGAGAAACTGAATAATCAAATGTAAAAATAAAACACCGCATAGCCTTCACATGAATTGATTCATATTAAAGCTACAAAAGTTATGCAGTCAAGAAGTCTTTATCTTTATATTTTAATATTGGTGCATCCCTTTAAAAATAGGCTGAAAATATGAACAGAAAATCAGTACTTTAAAATCTGATAACTGCAGTGTGCACTTGAAATGATCCAAGTTTAATCATATTTCTTGATGTTTTCTTTCCAGATGAGCCCTGACACAAGTCAGCATTCGAAAAAAGTTTGTTCAGTGGGGTTCAGGTCTGGGTTTGTGAAGGTCAGTCGAATTCCTTCATAGCATTTCTGTATGCACCTCGCTTTGTGCACAAGGGTACTGTCATGCTGGAACTGCCGTAACGGCTTGAATCCGTCTATACCGGAGGCACTGAAGCGGCACGTCACCCCCGAATGTTCACTTACACGGACAATCAGCTGCAAAGCTTGATACTAGACTTCAGCAACAGTAAAATTGATAAGTACCTTGGTATTTTACTTTATTTACTGTGCCAATAGCTGTATATTGTTACCTGGCTAGAGAGTTTGAGAGCCCAGCATTCACTGGACCTGAGGGAGCAGATGGCATCATGTCCCTAATGCCCATGAAGACAAACCACTGCCATTCGCCCACAGAATTTTCCCACCTCTGTGCTATTAGTTTAAAATGGTACATCTAATTCACCTGCCCTCATTCATTGTGATTTATATAGCGGCTCTGACTCATTATTTTGCATGTGGTGGTTTGGTTTAGCAGCCTCGTGGTTTGAAATGCCCACCGTTCAGAGCACTCAGTTAAATCCTGTGCGTTCTCAAATAAGCAGCTTAGGAGAAACCCTTTTTACTTTATCTAACGGAAATAATTATGACAATAATGTCACTTTAATGGAGTCGGATAAACCATCCAATTTAATACACCAACTGTTTTAGTCCAGTATATTGAGGCAAAAAAGCAGAAATAGATTATGATTTTCCAAATTTGCATTTCCTTTTATCCAGTAGGTTGAGCAGCATTTCAGTCCAGTAATTAACTAAAATTACAAGAACAAGCACACTCATACTTTGAATACTAATAGGCACCCTAACTTAAGCTCAGAACATGCAGGCTAAATCTTGGCGGATATTACAGCTGATATTAAAATCTGACAGTAATACAATTTGTTCATTACACAAAATTACATGTTACAGAAAATGTTCCAGGCCAACATGTGCTTATTAAGAGCTTCAGTGAAGGTTTGAGAAGTTCTCATTATGAACTTACACAGCTGACAAACAAAAGAGAGCGATAATGAGTCATTGTCACACGTAAAATGACAAAAATAAAGCAACGCATGCTCATACCTCTGGTTTCCATGGCAACTTTTTGTACTTCTGTGTGAGCAACTTGCGGATTTCAGCTTGATCTCTGTCATGAGCGGTGCCAGCGTTGCGCTCATCTTCCTGCTAGAGAGAAGCAGAGAGAGATGTCAATGGCAACATTGCATTTTCAAAAATTATGACATTATTAATCTATGAACAAATCCTTATGGTATTTTCTAATACTGAACACCTGACTAATAATATTTCACATTTACATTTTATATGATTTTGTTATATACATATATATATTTTAAAAAATAAATATTTCAATCATGACAACTCTCGGAATAGTTTTAGCATGTTATTGAATATGGCAATTGTATTTGGTAATTATTAGGAGTGCGACGATATTAAAATGTGACGAGATTTCTCATCGAGGTGAAAAGCTGTCTCGCGATATCGCCATGATGGTGTGTGAGGGTGAAATTAGCATAGAATATGCCACCGCTACGTTTACATGCATCGCCTCCACTGTTGTTTTGCTTTTTTTTATAGAAATAAAAACCATTTAATTCCGTTGGATAATGGTCGCTTCAATTGTAAACTATTGTAAACATCTGCTCTGCTCATTCAGCACGAGCTGCAGAGGAATCACAGTTCACTGATCACGTGACGAGAGTAAGGTGAGATGACTGACAAGGAGGATTTGTTGCGCAACAGAGCCTAACGTCTGATAAATGTCTTATCTTGTAAAATGTGGGCTCAGCACCGCCACTCCCTATACACAGAGTATGTGCAATTGCGAATTTGAAAGCGAAAGTAAAACGCGAACTCCCTGATGCACGCAAATTAGGTTAAATACAATAGCCTGTCTCCCGATACCAAACCTTCTTAGGCTGGGCTGTGTAGTTGTAACCACCTCTTAGCTGTGGTCTCAGTTTTGGTCTCTGTTTGAACTTTGAATATTGAGAGAGTACTTTGATTATGGTTTCACTTATTGTTTGCACTTAACACTCGGGTCGGCGGTCGCGCCGGCGATACCACCTTGTTTTTTTCTTACCAGTGCGAAAGAGACTCAAAATACTCTGTCAATTATGGACATACAAATAAGGTTTATACATTATTAAAAATTGTGGAATGTCTTCTTTTATTTGTGTACACTCACAGTAAAAACAAAATGTTGTGCTTTTTGCAAAATAAAGAAAACTAACATGATGCGCGAGCCGCAGTCTCTTTCTCAATGAAGTCCATTCTGATAATTGTTCGAAAATGAACTGTAACTTAGTGAATACCTATTACACAAACATGAGACATATGTCTAAAGAAATGTTGAAATGTCAGGTTTTAAATCATGTAAGTCAAAAACAAATATTCTCTGTTTATGTAATCTGTTTGAAAAGAGAGAGATGTCAGTCGTTTGCGAATCAGCTCATTATCTGCTAAAGCCCACGGAGCGCGCGCACTATTCAGACGCAAATTCTGAGGCGATACATGCAACAGAGTCAACGCCTGCGTCAACTCGAAAAAAATGCATCAAGCTTAGTCAGATTCATGTACATCGTTTTGAGACGCAGTGAGGAATAATTCTGGAAGAATTTACCTCAGAGGAAGAGCACGACTTTCAATTTCATTTCGAGGATCAACTTGATCAAGCCGATGATTGTAAATGGTAAATTTACTTATTTTATTCTTAAGTTCTTTATTTTAATCGCGATATAGTGTCTGTAAATATATATTAAACCGCAAAAGGACTGTTTAAATATGAATCCTGCAAGTTTTGTGTGTCTCAGACACAACTCAAGTTCTCAAGTTCTGTGTGACTTTCACGAGATTCATCTGTTTAAGTTTTTCCTTACTTCCAGTAACTTCACTGATCTTTAAGAAACAATATTTCCATTAGAAAGCAACTCAGTTGTACACTTGGTGTATGTAGATGGTCTGTCATGTTCATTGGCTTAAGAAATGCACCAGCTTTTCTTTCGTAAGCTCAAGTCAGACAGGATGCCATCGGCAGGGAAACAGACTGCTCTTCTCTTCCTTTTAGCTCTCAGTTCATTTCTCTTCATATTAATCTCCTTCTTCAGTCATGTGTCACATGTCAATGTTCAGCGCTAATTGAAAATTGCGCTGAAGCATCACAAAACCCGATTAGGAGTGGCTTAAAGTCAATACTGTTGAAGAGAAGTCACAGTAATAAAGGCCTTTATATATTGTGTTAGTTATTATATATCTCATTTGACAGCTAGAATGACTATGTTCACAAACGCATACTACACTTACTATTTTAGAAGTTAATAAGTATGTATACTGTGAATGCATATTTTCTGTATGTAAACAAGACCTGAATGACCTACTACATTTGCTAATATGTACAATTAAGCATATTGTGCTAGAAATTGTGTCTCATAATGTAATATGCTCAAATTGACCTCCCATTCCTAATTATGTTAGCCACAATCACCTTACCTTTTCATTATTTAATTGGAATGCAAAATAACCATTTTTATTCCCAAGATGACAACTGGATGTGGCTGTTTGAATTATGCATTTAATGAATGTGAAAACAATGTAGCATACTGATTAAAAGCAATTAATACTTTTATTCAGCACAGATTAAAACTGATCAAAAGTGACAGTAAAGATATTTATAATGTTCTTCTATTCATAAAAGAATTCTGAAAATACACCAAGGCTTCCACAAAAATATTAGCAAATCAGCATATTAGAAGGATTTCTTCCTTTATTGCAATCACAGCAGAACTGATCTGAAGTCAGATCTCATCTCAAGACAAAGGGACAAACATGAAGCAAGTTCTGAGATGGATCCTAGACATCAGGATGGGTTTGCAAGTATGAGCCCAGAATATAAACGAGGTTAATTAATTCTCCTCGTTCAGGGGTAAACAGACTCGCTCTTAGAGCAGGAGACTAGGGCACATTTTTCACGTCCGGTTATCCACCAGAACGACAAAACACAGCCCCTCCACAAATCAAATTTTAATTTTCTCTGCCCTGTAACGTGGAGGATAATGACCCAAGCGATCGGTTTCATCAGTCATCTTCATCTCTGCTCTGATGAACTACAAACACTATCTAGAGTAAAAAAAGGTAAGGTGTTGAAATGATACCTCCAAGGTTAATGCATTCGTCTGACGAACAAGAGTCTAACCTCATGCTGCATGTTTACAAAAACTTTGCCTGCCATGTGATTTGTCTTCATGCAATGAATTGAACTACAAGTATGGGTAAAAATAAATGAGTAAAAAAAGGAAAAGCAAATAGAGGCCTAAGAAAAGGAAAAGACTTAGGCTGTACCCTAAATCATATACTACAGTATGCACTGAAAGTACATACTTGGATCAAAAAGAGTGACCTAAAGTGATTTGACCTCATGTGCTGACCAAATACTGCAAAGGAAATTCCTGTCCGCGCTACTTAATCGACAATATATTCATGACACACTAACATGTACCTTAATCTCAGGTTCACCGATTCTGTTGACCAGTGACTTGAGTCTGGCAGATGTGTCAATATACTGGACTTCAAGATGAAACGGTGAAAAACAGTGATAATTGTTAACTGGTAATTAATAAAGTAAACAGGAGAAGATCTAACAAATATGAGACAAGCTTTAATTGTGGGGGTTCACAAGTTGTCATTTGGGAGTTGTCAAGTTCTGCAAGAAAACAAGTATGTACAAGAAATACAGGAGGATAGATGTGAAATTACAATATTGACTGATGGATGAAAGGGATGGATGGAGGTGTGTAGAGAGGGATGGATAAAAAGTGGATAGATGGAAGGAAGTAATGGATGGATGGCAGATGATGGAAGGAGAGATAGAGCAAAGGATGGGTGGAAGGATGGATGGATGGATGGATGGATGGATGGATGGATGGATGGGTGGATGGAATGAGAAAGGGATTTATTGATGCAAGGAAGGAAGAATGGATGGATGGAATGAGAAAGGGAGGGATGGATGGAAGGAAGAATGGATTGATGGATGCAATGATGGATGGATGGAATGAGAAAGGAAGGGATGGATGGATGATTGAAGGAGAAAGGGAGGAATGGATAAAAATTACAGATGATGGATGGATGGAATGAGAAAGGGAGGGATGGATGGATGGAGGGAAGGGAAATGGATGGATTGAGACATTAATTAATGGATGGATGGATGGATGGGTGGATGGATGGAATGAGAAAGGGAGGAATGGATGCAAGGATGTATTGATGGATGGATGGAATGAAGGGGAAGGATGGATGGATGGATGGATAGATGGATGATGGAGTGATGGATGCAAGGAAGGAAGAATGGATTGATGGATGCAATGATGGATGGATGGAATGAGAAAGGAAGGGATGGATGGATGATTGAAGGAGAAAGGGAGGAATGGATAAAAATTACGGATGATGGATGGATGGAATGAGAAAGGGAGGGATGGATGGATGGAGGGAAGGGAAATGGATGGATTGAGACATTAATTAATGGATGGATGGATGGATGGGTGGATGGATGGAATGAGAAAGGGAGGAATGGATGCAAGGATGTATTGATGGATGGATGGAATGAAGGGGAAGGATGGATGGATGGATGGGTGGATAGATGGATGATGGAGTGAAGGATGCAAGGAAGGAAGAATGGATGGATGGATGGAATGAGAAAGGATGGATGGCTGGATGATGGATGGATGGATGGATGGATGAAGGAGAAAGGCATGAATGGATAAAAAATTAAGGACTGATGGATGGAGACATGAATTAATGGATGGATGGATGGATGGAAACATGAATTAATAGATGGATTGATGGGTGGATGGAATGAGAAAGGGAGGGATGGATGGATGGAAGGAAGGATGAATGGAGACATGAATTAATGGATGGATGGATGATAGATGGATGAATGGAGACATGAATTAATGGATGGATGGATGATGGATGGATGAATGGAGACATGAATTAATGGATGGATGGATGGATGGATGGATGGATGGATGGATGGAAGGATTGATGGATGGAAACATGAATTAATAGATGGATTGATTGATGGATGATGGAATGAGAAAGGGAGAGATGGATGGATGAATGGAAGGAAGGATGAATGGAGACATGAATTAATGGATGGATGGATGATGGAGGGAAGGATGCAAGGAAGTAAGAATGGATGGATGGATTGAAGAAGAAAGGGAGGGATGGATAAAAATTAAGGATGGATGGATGTAGGGAGGGATGACATTACAGGACATGGATGGATGGATAGACCTTATGTAGCCCCGCCCCTTTTCAGCACTGCACTCCTTGTCTTCTGGTTTGTATTTCCACAGCATGAAGGTAAGATCTTACGGATTTATGAATGACTGAACTGCTCATTTTAAAATCTTCCCGGTCTACTGACATTTGCTATGACATCTGCTTCAAATATTACAATGCTCATGATAACTTTCGTTAACTCTACAATAAGTAAATCCACTTCACCAGCTAATTACTCATTGACAGAGATGCCATAGATATATACAGAGCTACCGCAAAAACAGAGGTTCAAACACAAAATTCTAAAGATGACTGCGCTCTTGTTTCTCTGGCGCATAACATCTATAGGACAACATGGCCTTGAAGCCAAAAGTTCAACTTTTGATTTAAATGGGTTTCATGCCTGTCGATGTTATCTTAAACTGGCCTAATCTGTTTTAAGTTGGTCTAGTTGGTATCCAACCCTGGCCAACCAGGCAAGATAGTATCCATTGACCCCAAACATGTATGACACAAAGCTGTCACTCTGGACCCCAAAGTACCTGGACAGAGGGTTGGAAAAATGACATGAAGTGCTGGGAAAACAGCGGAAAAATGAACGTCTGGCTATGACAGCTGACCATGAGGTCACAAGAGTCATTATTACCCACCCTCACGACGATCTCCACCCATAGCAGCGACAAAGACTCTATTTATGTTTGGAAGTTTCCATCTTGCATAAGTGTTTTGATATTTTCAGAATTGCTTTGGTACATTGAACTGGCTATTGAACATCTGGTGGAATTGCATGTGCACGCAGTGATGCTGAGAACACACTGTTCTACTAGTGCTGTCATGAAGGCACACTTGTGTAAAGGACTCTTGAATCAATATAGCTTACGAGAGTCAATCTCAGGAAAACTCAAAAGAAATATCTGAACCGTATTTCACCCCAAAATCAAAAGAAATGTTAGTATGTTTTGGGCCTGTTTTTATGTATATTGTTTAGGTAACATTTTACTCCCAAAATCAAAAAAAAAAAAAAAAAAAAAAAAAATTTATTCACAATAGAACATAGATAACATAAATATTTAATCAGAGAAATTTTATACTTTTATCCACTAAATGAGCTGTGAAAGAGTACGTAAAAAGATTGTGGAATACTTTAAAAACAATGTTCCTCAACGTCAAATTGCAAAGGCTTTGCAAATCTCATCATCTACAGTGCATAACATCATCAAAAGATTCAGAGAAACTGGAGAAATCTCTGTGTGTAAGGGACAAGGCCGAAGACCTTTATTGGATGCCCGTGGTCTTCAGGCCCTCAGACGACACTGCATCACTCATTGGCATGATTGTGTCAATGACATTACTAAATGGGCCCAGGAATACTTCCAGAAACCACTGTCAGTAAACACAATCCGCCGTGCCATCTGCAGATGCCAAATAAAGCTCTATCATGCAAAAAGGAAGCCATATGTGAACATGGTCCAGAAGCACCGTCGTGTCCTGTGGGCCAAGGCTCATTTAAAATGGACTGTTTCAAAGTGGAAAAGTGTTCTATGGTCAGACGAGACCAAATTTGACATTCTTGTTGGAAATCATGGACGCCGTGTCCTCCGGGCTAAAGAGGAGGGAGACCTTCCAGCGTTTTTATCAGCGTTCAGTTCAAAAGCCAGCATCTCTGATGGTATGGGGGTGCATGAGTGCATATGGTATGGGCAGCTTGCATGTTTTGGAAGGCACTATGAATGCTGAAAGGTATATAAAGGTTTTAGAGCAACATATGCTCCCCTCCAGATGACGTCTATTTCAGAGAAGGCCTTGTGTATTTCAGCAGGACAATGCAAAACCACATACTGCAGCTATTACAACAGCATGGCTTTGTCGTAGAAGAGTCCGGGTGCTGAATTGGCCTGCCTGCAGTCCAGATCTTTCATCTATAGAGAAAAATATGTCAAAGACCACCACGAACTCTTCAGCAGCTGGGAACCTATATCAGGCAAGAATGGGACCAAATTTCAACACCAAAACTCCAGAAACTCATAACCTCGATGCCCAGACGTCTTCACACTGTTTTGAAAAGAAGAGGAGATGCTGCACCATGGTAAACATGCCCCCGTCCCAACTATTTTGAGACCTGTAGCAGTCATCAAATTTGAAATGAGCTCATTTTGTGCATAAAATTGTAAAAATTTCTCAGTTTAAACATTTGTTATGTTATCTATGTTCTATTGTGAATACAATATTGGCTCATGTGATTTGAAAGTCTTTTAAGTTTTCATTTTATTCAAATTTAAAAAACGTCCCAACATTTCCAGAATTCGGGTTGTATGAAACCTATTTGTAGCACCATTAAAGTCATGAAACAGAAGTTGTGATAGTCGTTTTTTTTTCCTCATTGTGACGTATATCCGAGTAAAATGGCTTCTGGGATAAAAAAAAAAAAAAAATGTTGCTGCTGTCTCTGTCATTTAAAGGCACAATATGTAAATTTTCGCCGCTAGAGTTTGCTTATTCAAAACAAAGGCATAGCTTGATAAGGCCTTGATTTCGCGGAATCATGGGAGGAGCTGTCTTCACGTCTACAGCCGGTAGAAAAGAATCGGGACGGGACTCAAGAAAACATGTTCATGGATGAGATTATTAACGTTACTGTAGTATGAAGCAGAGCGGGGCCGAGTGCTGTGGGAGCTGAACAAGGCTGCTGGAGCGATTGCTAATGAGAGACAAGCGCGACACACGCCTCAAGCTTTTATTACACCACAGTTGCCGCTTCCGCTTCTTCCGGTCAAGCGTATGTGGGGTAACACAGCCCATCATATCAGGTACATTTGAGTGTTAAAAGTTGTTATAGTGCCAATCTGCGTTCGCTCTGCGGCTACTATGAGATGCTTATTGCACACTGCAGTAAGTTAGATCCTGGTTATTAAGCCTGGTAAAACATGGTACTCACGGTAAATCAAGAAAACGAGATTTAAACAATTAGACTTACTGTGTTGAGCTATATTAAAGCTTCTTTGTTGTTTCCATGGTTTCTACAAAATAAAACCTGAAATCTAGGTTAACGCATGATGTCATTGATAGGCGACGCATGGACACGATCCGTGTCCTGGTTAAAATTGCTTATTTCTCTGGATTTAGACATTCTTGGAAACATCTGGGATAATGTAAGTACACAAGCCAACAAAATATATAACATTGTTCAAGTGGTTTTTGGATATTTTAATCCAAAAATCTTACATATTGTGCCTTTAATGTTAATCAAAACAACAAAAGAGAGAATAATTCACTAAGCTTATGTTATGCGTACATCCTACATCATACACTGGAACTCGACTCTCTCATGAATGTTACCGAAAGCTAGTAATTACACTTTATAAAGTCATAATTATGGATATTTTTCATACAAAAACATATCGCTTCGCTTCAGAGAAGGCCTTTATTAACCCCCTGGAGCCGAATGGATTACTTTTATGATGGATTATGTGCTTTTTGGGATTTAAAAAATGGCACAATTCACTCCCATTATAAAGCTTGGAAGAGCCAGGATATTTTTTAATATAACTCCAATTGTGTTTGAATGAAAGAAGAAAGTCATATACACCTAGGATGGCTTGAGGGTGAGTAAATTATGGGATAATTTTCATTTTTGGATGAATCATCCCTTTAAGGGGTTGGGGGTCATTTTGGGGGTTTTTATGAACACGCTGACAGGGTCCCCCTGACAAAGTTTTGCTTAGGGCCCCCAGAAGTCTAAGGCCGGCACTGCTGAAAATGTCTGAAATCATTTTTTTGCTTTTGCTGTAAATAATTTCAAATAATTACTGTACTATACATACATTATTAACATAAAAATAAGACCCTCACATCAGTTTTGTTCTGTAAAGATGGTAGGCTGCACTACCAGCAGGTGCAAATCTCACACTTGTGTTTTCTCCTCCCGCAGCTGATCTGGTATCAGTCAGGGGCGCATGGCGGAGAGGAGAGTGACAGGCCAGCGGGAAGGAGGAGACAGGGGACAGCAGGGGTGACGGAGCTGCCATACACGCTCATATGAGACAGGTCTGATCCAGCACAGGCTGTCAGACTATGACTGTCACATCACAGCTGTCACTAATAATCAGAGCGTGTTCACAACCAGACAAGCTTATGCTGTATTGTACAGCTGATAAAGGCTAGAGACGCTGCGAACAGAAGAGCTAACGAACAGATGCTAATGTTCTTTTCACAGGTTGAGTCTGAATCTAAATTCGAATGCGCTGTTATGTTGTTCCGAACCATGTTACATCTGAAAAATGGTTTTGTCTTCCATTAAGTTGATTACTGATGCAAAATATATGTAAATAAGAGACATTGACCTCCAGATTGTTTTGAAGGCAGTTTCCAGATTAAATTTTTCATGCTAATAAAATTAAATAAACCAAGCATTACAATGTTGCAAGTCCACTTGTTTCCTGGCATGCAGTAGCTTGCCGACATTTGCACCACCAAAACCTCGTAACTCAGCTGTTGTGGCACTTTCCATAGGGACCCCTAGTGTCAGTAACCAAGACATTCACTATACTGAAATGGCATCCACAGTCACCAGATCCAATAGAGTACCTTTGGGATGTGGTGGAATGGGGGATTTGCATCATGGATGTGCAGCCAACAAATCTGGACCAAAATCTCTGAGGAATGTTTCCAGCACCTTGTTGAATCTATGCCACAAAGAATTAAGGCAGTTCTGAAGGCAAAAATGGGGTCCAACCCGGTACTAGCAAGGTGTTCCATAATGAAGTGGCCCGTGAGTGCACACACACACACACTACTGGTCAAAAGTTAGGGATAAGATTTTTTTTAATAAATAAATAAATATATGTGACCCGTGCTGGCAAAATAAGTCGGAATGCACACAGGCTAATTCCGAGCTACAGGCAAAACAAGTCAAAAATGTCGATTTTGATTGAATTTGAGATTTTCACAAAAATGAGTTCATTAAGCCCTCATCTAGTGATCCAAATGCTTCAAATAGCAATTAAACATCTAAAAATATCTTTGTATGTTTTCTGAGAGGAGTACCTTTCCTTTGTCAGTGAAAAATTCTGTTTTTTCTCTGCTTGCTTCACCACTTGTGCTTCCCCTTAGCGACTTCCTCATTAGTCCAAGTTTGGTATTGTTTTAATGCGCAGCATTCCAACTTTGTGAATATTCATAGTGAATTTTTGATGGCATGAGTCTGAACCAATGAAATGTGATTTTCAAGCTCATGCTGATGTAAACAAATCGATCTTACTCGCACTGACAGATCTGAAGCGCACGCACAAAGACGCCTCAGACAGCACACGATCCTGATATACACTATAAAAAGAATTACATATATATATATATAATATATATATATAAACCTTATTCGTCAATGACCCACATTTTTTATATATATATATATATATATATATATATATATATATATATATATAAAATGTGGGTCATTGACGAATAAGGTTTATATACGAATAAGGTTTTTAAAAGTGTAAAAAAAAAAACATAATGGAGATATAATTAATTTTGAAGCTTTTTTAAGTGTTAACAATGCGATTATGTGGTTTTTATAATCAATTAACACAGCTTTTGTCATTTTGTACAAGGTGGACAAAATTTGTCACCATTTGTCACCAAGTCATTCGGTTTAACCAAAATTTCGTTTTTTTCCAAATGACACTTTTGGTTATACTGAATGACGATACTTTCAAACAATGCTAACAGGCTGATATCTAGCTAGCTAGCAAAAGGACAATCAAACATTTTATATTTAGTACAAGTTTTTAAAATATTACAACATTTTCCATGTTTTATGGTGGTTGTACTGAATGACCTGATGTTTCGGGACATGCGTATGAGCAAATGAAAACATGAATTTTTGAAATAGTTAAGTGAGAGTTAGTTACTTTGCTTCATGACCATGTGGTTCTTTGCAGGTGTGCATATCACATGATATTGACCGCATGACTTGATCCAAAATGGTCCAGTTACATTGGTTACTCTGAATAACATCAACAAAATTAATTTTTTCCGGACATTGTTTCTCATAACAAAGCAACGACTTCTACACATAATTTTAATACCATTTTGCACTATGTTGATATATGATGTTATAAAATCATGCCAGAATAAAAAATATATACATTTATTAAATTTTAATCACAAATGAAATGACTGTATTGGCCTTTGGAAGGTTAAACCGAATGACCTTTTGACACTTCAAAATCTTTAAAATACCTTTATATGTAACAAAATATAATTAAAACCTTTTAGATTCAATAAAAGAGATCTAGTTGTACTACCTTACATACATTGAATGTCATATCTTTGTTTTTTATTATTATTAAGGCCTTTGGGCAAAAAAATGACCAGTCACATCATTGACCTATATATATATATATATATATATATATATATATATATTCCTATAGATATTTGGTTTTGACGAGGTGTGCACCAAATTAGGAGTTATTACCAGGGATTTTAAGGTATGGTTGCTAGGTGATTTTGTTTTGGAACCTTCAGAAAACTGTGAAAATAACTAATTTTTGAAAATTTGCTCATTGCGACTCATTTTGCCAGCATGTGTCACATATATTGGAAGTAACAAGGGATATTATATACAGTGCTGCTTGAAAGTTTGTGAACCCCTTGCAGAATCTGCAAAATGTTAATTATTTTATAACAAAAGACTGATCATACAAAATGCATGTTATGTTTTATTTAGTACTGAATAAGACATTTTACATAAAAGATGTTTACATATAGTACACAAGACAAAAAAAAAAAAAAAGCTGAATTTATAAAAATGACCTCGCTCAAAAGTTTATGTACCCTTGATTCTTAATACTGTGTATTAGGTATTAAAAAAAAGTATTAAAGTATTAAAAAAGGTTAGAAAAATCACTAATTCTCCAGAAGGAAACATGATCATTAAGAACCAGGAGGTGTAGACTTGTTCAAGGTAAATTGTACTTAATTTGTCTTCTGGCAAACATGTAAGTATCTTCTGTTGCTTCCAAAGGGCAGTACTAAATGAAAAAAAAATGACATTTAAACAAAATAAGAAAAATTTGGACATCTTCATCCTGTTCAAAAGTTTTCACCCCCTGGCTTTTAATGCATTGTTTCCCCTTCTGGAGCATCAGTGAATGTTCGAACCTTTTTTAATACTTTAATACTTTTTTTTAATACTTAATACACAGTATTAAGAATCAAGGGTACATAAACTTTTGAGCGAGGTCATTTTTATAAATTCAGCTTTTTTTTTTTTTGATCCCCTCATTTGTCCTCAGTGTGAAAAGATGGATCTCAAAATCATAGGGCCCTATTTTAACGATATAAGCGCATGGTCTAAAGCGCACAGCGCAAGTGCACTTAGGGCGTGTCCGAATCCACTTTTGTTAGTTTAAGGACGGGAAAAATGGTCGGTGTGCCCGGCGCATTGTCTAAAAGGGTTGTCCCTATTCTCTTAATGAGTAATGGGTGTAATAAACCAATCAAAGTCTCATCTCCCATTTCCTTTAAAAGCCAGTTGCGTTCACGGCATGGCGGATTCGCTATTTACATGGTGGAATTTGCAAGCGGAATAACTGAATGCTTCTATAGTGAGGAAACGGATCTGCTCGTGCGCAAGGTTAAAATGCGTGAGCAGACCATCTACGAGAAAAGCCGGATTCCACCAAAGCATTTTTATCTTTATGCACACAATAATAATCTTTTACATTGTATTCCTTTTATTTTTAATATTTGACATGTTTGTGTGCTGCTGCGCTTCCCTGTGTGTGTAATGCACGCGCGTTGTGCACCTGCATAGGCGCATATTACTAACGCGCTTTTTAAATAACAAAACAAATATTGCGCCATTGACTTTAGACCAGTTTCCAGTTGGTCAATGGCGCAGTCTATTTCAGTTGCCTCAAAATAGCAACACGCCAATAATGCGCCTGAACACACCTCGTTTTCAGACCAGCACGCCCATGGGCGCACAAATGGGCGCAAATGCATTTGCTATTTAAATAACGTGGTGCAGGACGTGAAAATGATTACTGCGTCGGGCTGAAACTAGCTAAAAACACTTGCGTTGCGCCTAGCGCCGCATTGCGCCGCGTGTATGATAGGGCCCATACAGTCACTGCTGGAAAGGGTTCAAATATGCAAAAGATGCCTGAAAATCAAAGAATTTGCAGGACCTGGAGAATTTTTCTGAAGAACGTAACGGTAACGACACAGTATTAAGAATCAAGGGTACATAAAATTTTAAGTGGGGTCATTTTTATAAATTCTGTTTTTTTTTTTTTTTGTTTTTTTTTTTACTTGTGGACTATATGTAAACATCTGTTATGTAACTGATGATCCCTCTTATTTTGTTAAAATAATTAACATTTTGCAGATTCTGCAAGGGGTTCACAAACTTTCAAGCAGTACTGTATTTCCCAAAATATTCCTTTAGTACAGCATTCTTTTTAAAATGTTTTTGAAATTAATTGGCATGAAACTTTGTCATTTCACAGGTGGCGGTCAGATAAACAAACCTTGCTCTGGAAGGAGCCAAAATGAAATTGAGTCTCTAGTCAATGTTTTTTCTCATTCACTCCATCGATATGGATGAAGCCAAACTGGAAACTCAATGGCCATAATCTGCTCAGTGCTCATAAAGCCGGGCTCAACAGCGGCTCCTGGCACAGCTATGGGCCTGATTTATTAACTCTCTAATAGGCTTATGGCCACCACCCCATCGCTGCCTATGACATTTGTGCTGAGCTGCAATCTCTTGCCTCCGTGTGTCACAGAACTGCGTTGTCTCGCGACTCTGATTCTAATACTTCGCCCTCCCTCCGGACAGGAGAGTTTTAGGCTAAACGTCACTCATCCTCTATTTTGAGCCATTCACTTGCAACCTAAAATCAGTTTTTGGACATTACTGTCATTTATTAAATTACACGTTCTTTTTTGTGTGTAAAAAATAAAACCTGTCAAGAATATGCCCAGGTCACAATTACATAAGTAAAAAAACAAGAAATTATATTTAGCTAAAAACAAACAAACCTGTTTTTAGACTACATGAAATGCAGCTTAGTGCAGTTATCTTTTTGTGTTGATGTATTTCCTATTGAAACAGGAAGTTGGGGCGGGCCATATCAAATTGTTTATCCTTATTTTAAAATAAGCTGTAATCATAGGTGGAGAGTGTGTAAGGATGGACAAGGCTTAGCCTTCCCATGGCCATGGACTTGAGACTAGTGTGGAATTTGAATTTTCTCACTCAAACACTGCCTGCTGCTGCTTCTGATTGCTTTTAGAGGGAAAAGCTTCACATAACTGCTGGTCTAGGATCAGTTTTCTCCGTAATAATAGCATATTGGCAAAACAGAATTGCCAAGCGATCCAGGCGTATTTGTGTTTGCGCTCTGGAGAACGTCAAAGGTTTCTATTCACAATGTGTCTTTGCAGCTTTGAGCAATGCAGCCAATCACAAACATATCTGTTGATTTCTTGAACGCAATGGCCAATCAGAGGTGTTTAAGTTAGCATTAGATGATCACAATTAACTGGTTAACTGACAGTAATAATTTTGACCGATTAATACTATCAATTAAACGATTTAAAAAGTAATTTAAGTCATTTTTAAAGCAATTTTTCAAGAACTTTTGCTCCATGGTTAAAAAATACACTACACATTTAAAATTGCATTTTTGAAAAAAAAAAAAAAAAAACCTGATAAGTTGCGTATAAGTCACATTTTATTATTACATTCGGAAATAATGTAAAATACTGGTAAATAAAGCGAAATGTTTACAAACATTATAAACACTACATAGCTATAGTTTATTGAGTTCCCCTCACTCCACAATAAATCCTTTCAATTTAACGGTATTCAGAACTGAACAAGAATAAAAAAATAAAAGTAGCTATATAAACGTCAAGCCAAGACAAATTCATTTAAAGCGAAACTGCAACAGAAACCGGCATTGTGCTCACATAGCTTACCACTCTCATTCGACACGAATCCATATGTTTCCATATTCGCCATTTATTTGGATGCTAAACTATTACTTTTTATGTAAACTATACTTTGTACTTCACCCGTGTTCCAATATTGACATAAAAAAATCATCCTTCACATGCGCAGAAATGTGTTTGGCACAACACCACAGTGGTCACGCTGAACGGCACAGTACTACGGACTATTTAAATTGAGCAGTGTAACTTTTTATATGTTTGGTTGACTGTATTTTATTTTGATAATGAACAGGCTGCGATGTCAAGTTAGAAATGCTGTGATATGTTGGATGTTTGTGCGTGAAGCGCCTGCAATATCACTTAAATTGTTTCCTTATAACAGCGGAAACAACTTAAAATACTCTGTCATTTGTGATCATACAGATAAGAGTTTTCTAATGTAACAATCTTGTCGGTTAACAGTTAACAATCAGTTAACAAGCTTCGATTGTTGGATGGGGAAAAAAAAAAAAAAAAAAATTGCGAAATGAACATCCCTACACTAAACAAAAACTCCAGCGTTTTGAGCAGTGAGTGGATTCTGAGTTCTGCACACTTACAAATCCTCCCATTAAAACAATCAATTGTGTAAATAAGAGATTCATTGTGAAGTGAATGGCAGGGACTACAACGAGCTTCTTCATGGGTTATTGACATCACAAACCCTAAAATTTACATAAACCCTGCCCCCGAGAACACGCAACAAAGGGGCTGAGGCCATGTTGGGCTGCTTTAGAGAGGAGGAAGAGTTGTTGTAGTAGAGTGTTGTTGCCATGCTGTCATTTTATGCCGGACTGCTTCACAAACGAGGGTCAATTCAACGCTGGATTTGCACAAAAGATTAACATGACGGCACATGCTAGTCGATGAGTTGAATCAACTCCACAGCAACTACATAAATTTATCCACTAACCGTTCAGAAACGTCCAGTTGCATTCTAAAAGTTGTAACTTCTTCCTGAGTCTCTCCATCAGTGTCCGAGGCTGAACACTGTTACTGACAATCCTCATTTTGGCTGCGTGAGATTCTCCTGTTTTGTTGTTGTTGAGAAACCGAAGCGCGAGCTGTTAAACCTCCACCCTCTTCTGAAAATGCAGGCGGGGAGCAGCAGCTCATTTGCATTTAAAGGGACACACATAAAAACAGCGTGTTTTTGCTCACACCCAAATAGGGGCAAATTTGACAAGCTATAATAAATGATCTGTGGGGTATTTTGAGCTGAAACTTCACAGACACATTCTGGGGACACCAGAGACTTATATTACATCTTGTAAAAGGGGCATAATAGGTCCCCTTTAAACAAAATAATAATTGTGTTACAATATTTTTTACTAAAATACAATAATAGCCAACGGGCTTTATTATGTCACAGCCATAAACGATGTTTTGCTACTTCAGATAATCTACAATTTCTTTCTTCTTTGATTTTGAGGGGAAATATGACAAATATCGGAAATGTTTTGTGAAATTGTATTCGACACATACACAAATACATAAAAGTCTCACAGTGTATGCACACGTGTTGCCATTATTATTAAGCACTTTCAAAAACAACCTTCTGTGCTTTATTGATTTCCTTTGTGCCATATGTGCACCACCTCAAATGTGCCTGCTCTAAAATGTATGTCCATTTTATAAAAGGTCCCCACAATAAAGCCCATTTAGCCTTGGCTGTGTCCTTCTCACCACGTGGCTTGTGCAATTATTTTCCCATCTTTTCCTGCTCTGTTCATTTGGTGTGTCCGTGTGCCATGAGCCACATGTGATGAGTTTTATCATTATACTAATAGGTGAGGATGACAATCCAATGAAGGTGAGACATGACTCAGAGAGTTTGGCAGTAACACCATGGAACAGCATGGCAATCACCAGTAAACAAATACGACACTTTCAGGTCACATAACGTGTTTGTGTGAGGAGAGTGGGTACATTTGGAATGGCACTTTACCTTTTTGGCAATATGCAGCGCGCATGCTGTGCACAGTATGCGAATATTCTGTATGCATATACAAAAAACCCAACTAACAAAGTACATTTCCCAAAATATGCAGTATACAAACAGAGCAGACTGCAGGATACAATCCCACAATCCATTGAGCCCAAATTGAATTTTATTTCCATTGTGAAATGAACTGTTTTATATGGTTTTAGTCATAATTATCTCTTCTTGATTCAGTCATACTGATTTCACGATTTGTGATGTTCATTAATTAGTCAATTTTTCTCTGACTGAAATGGCAAATCATTTCAGTCAACAGCAAAATTTGCAAAATTCATTTCCCAAACCAAATTCAAATTTTGAATCAATATTATATTACTGTTCAAAAGCTTCAGTTCAGTAAGATTTTTAAATGTATTTGAAAGTCTCTTATGCTCACCAAGTGATTAAAAATAAAGTAAAACAGTAATATTGTGAAATATTCTGTTGATAAGTGTAACTTTGCTTAATTCACTAAAATTCTTGTGCATTTGCATTCTATTACTACCAAAATAATAGTAGCTTATTTCAGATTTCTACATCAACAACAAAATAAATGGGTTTCTTTTCCCTTTTGATGAGCCTGTTTATTTTTCCAATTCTTACTAATTACAATAAAACTGTATGACTGCATTTTATTATTTGTATAAATCACAATAGATGAGAGACACTGAGCTAGAAAGAGATTATTTTGAGGAGTACTACCCATGAAAAGAGGAAAAAAAACCCCCAAAAAAACACAGTACAGTCCCTATAAGGACTCTTTAAATGATTAGTGATTCCTAGCAGACACCATAACGCACCGGATCATCGGATCAACTGTAAACACACCCGGTTATCTCACTCTACAATCTCAGGTCATTTCTGAGCACTGCAGAGCACAGGTCATTAAAAACACCCATGCTGTTTTGTATCTCACAACTCCTACTTTGAGCTGTAACCTCCTGTTGGCTGACACTTGCTGTGTGGGATAGAAATCTATGTGGTGTAAAATGGGCAACAAATCTTTGGATGTTTAACAGCCTAAGCTTAAACTAAACTTCAAAATATCTTAATTTATCATCACCAGACAACTGTTTTGCAGCATTCATATGATGTTGCCATAGAATAATCAACTTTTCACAATCCAATCAATTCCCATAAAATATCCTGTCGTGGCCAAAAATACATTACATTATTAGATTGACTAGATTGGTGTCACTAGATGCTAGAAGAGAGTTCCATAGAGTTGCGTTTTAAACTCACTTTCGATCTTACACCCGTACACTAAATTTACCTGCAGCCAAGTGACTTTGCGCGACCCACCTTTTCTCACACTGCGACCCACAGTTTGAGATACCCTGTTCTAAAGCTAGCTATTATCTCATAAACTCTTGCACCTGGGCAGTTCTTAAGACATATGGGCAATTTACGCTCCCATAAAGACAATTGTAAACGTCTAAGATGTGAGCTGGAGTCCATAAATGGAAACTTAAGAAATCATACTTAAACAAGTCCTCTTACTGAAAACTAAAAGCACTAAGTATCAAAACAAAGCACTAAGTACATCGACAAAACAATAGAATACATTTCATATAATTTATGAGCATAATGTTGGCAGTAGAACAGCCGGGCTCAATTACGCTGGCCTTGATCTCTGGAGAAACCATAAGCTGAATGAAGCTTTTGACTCCGAGCAAAAACAGAAGCCTGTTCTGTTCTTAATATTCAAAGTCGTGCAATTACATGGCATTTCCGAACCACAGCGGTGATAACACGTTAAAAAGCTCTGTGTGTAGTTATGAATATTTGTAGTTTAACATTAGTTTAGGCTATAAAAAAGAAAAGTTCAGAACTATTAAAGTGTATTCATTGAGCTCTAAAAGAATAAAGGGTTAGTTCACCCAAAAATGAAAATTTCTGTCACTAATTACTCACCCTCATGTCGATATTTTTGATAAAATCCGATGGCTCAGTGAGGCCTCTATTGCCAGCAAGATAATTAACACTTTCAGATGCCCAGAAAGGTACTTGAAACATATTTAAAACAGTTTATGTGAGTACAGTGGTTCAACCTTAATGTTATGAAGTGACGAGAATATTTTTTGTGTGCCAAAAAAACAAAATAACGACTTTTCAACAATATCTAGATTTCAAAACACTGCTTCATGAAGCTTTATGAATCTTTTGTTTTGAATCAGTGGTTCGGAACACCAAAGTCACGTGATTTCATTAAACGAGGCTTCATTACGTCATAAGTGTTTCGCAATTTCAATAGTTCACGTGACTTTGGCAGTTTGATACGCGATCCGAACCACTGATTCAAAACAAAAGATTCGTAAAGCTTCGAAGCAGTGTTTTGAAATCGGCCATCACTAGATATTGTTGAAAAGTCATTATTTTTTTTTTAAATTTTTTTGGCGCACAAAAACTATTCTCGTCACTTTATAACATTAAGATTGAACCACTGTACTCACATGAACTGTTTTTAGTAGCTTTCTGGGCATCTGAAAGTGTTAATTATCTTGCTGGCAATAGAGGCCTCACTGAGCCATCGGATTTTATCAAAAATATCTTAATTTGTGTTCTGAAGATGAACAAAGGTCTTACGGATGTGGAACGACATGAGGGTGAGTAATAAATGACAGAATTTTCATTTTTGGGTGAACTAACTCTTTAAAGAGGTTCTGCTTGTTCGTAAAATGTTTCTACTTTTTCCCAATGCTGTGCTTCTATTTATTTTACTATATTGTATTTCTTTCCATTTTTGCATAGCTTGGTACATACTGTACTTTTCACCAAGAATTAAAAAATATATACAATAATAATAATAAATATTATAATTACAATATTTATTATTTGCTTATAGTGCCAATTCTGACAAAAATTTAGTACACAATTTCGTTCAGACACTGTGTACGGACATGCCCATTTTCGTAACAGTCAGCCATTTTGATCTGACATTATTAACTGCTAAAATCTGACTGGCTGTTGGCGGCAATGTATTCTATTTGTTTGAGTCATATTTAAAGAATATGTTAGCATGTGTACTAGAGATAATGTGCACCAATTTTCAACTTTATGAATCAAACGGTTGCAGGGTTAGTGGTTTTTCATTTATAGAGCCTCCTATGGGCGGAATTTAATGTAACTACTGTATATTGCATATAATCACTACAAACTCACAGCATGCCTCCAACAGTATGCACATTTTTAAGTACTTATATACTATATAAATACAGGAATCATTAAGAAACACAAATTCCTTGTCAGTGTACCAGCACAGTATGTTTTTGTGAGACAAAGAAGAAAAATTAAAGTGAAAAATTAATTGAAAAGGCATAAAGTGCAGTCAGGCTAACAATGCCCATCAAAGATGAGAGTGTAAATTAAGAATGCCAATATCAATTGGGGCAATGTTCGCAGCAGGATGAAAGGAGTGTGAAGGACACAGTCGAACCCTCTTGAGCGTTTCCCATGATGCATTGATCATTAAGCTAATCACGATAGTCTTTCACCAGCTGAAGCAAAATTGTTGAACTGTATGAGTTCTCAAAGGACAGTTGGGAAAATCAGTTATACTGATGAAAATAAACAAGTTACAAAACAATGTTGCATTGTTATTTTAATTTTCTATGACCCTTGAGTTGGGTTTTTAGTCTATTGCTGCCTCCCAATTCACATACCCTAAAAAATCATTCTTTTGAGTGTATAGTAGAAGAGTAGGCAAGTTTTGGGACATTCTACTACATCATAAAACTGCATCTCAAACCCACATTTTCCCTTTTCACTCTTAAAAATAAAGTTGTATCAATGGCATCAATGGTTCCATGAAGAACCTTTAACATCCATGGAACCTTCCCATTGTTCTTTGTGGAACCCAAAATGGTTCTTCTATTGCATTGCTACAAAATCCCTTTTTGGAAACTTTATTTAAGAGTGTTCTTAATACCACTTTCCTCTGACTAGAAATAGCTCTTATTTTTTATTTAATATGTTCCACCACAAATTTCTTTTTCATTAGGGAAGACGTTAACACAAAAAAGAAAACAGTGTTCATTGAACTACTTCATAGGGTTTTCATTTGGGCTCAAGGTATTAGAGCATCACAATATCAAACACACATACATACACGCACACCCAATCTGTCCACTGCCATGGCATATGTTGACTATTAGTCATCAGCTCCACCTCTGAAGGCGTCCCATCTATGACAACACAGTTCCATGCTTGCTTCTATATTGCAAAGCCAGCAGGTACAAAAATCTAATTAACAGTCATAAACAGAACAACAGTACTGTGCAACTTGCAGCGGGCAGCTGGTGGTGCTGTCATTTATCGGGAGGCTTGGACCCCTTTTTCCATTTATAACAATAGAAAAGTGTCTGCAGTCCATTTGTAGTCTCGGACAAAGGGGCTAAGAGGGTGAGCGGGGGAAATCGATGCTTTTGCAGGGGAGATCAATCATGGGGCCGGCAGGCTGATAAAAATCAATGTGAAGTGAGGGCCATGGGTTGTTTTTCAATAGGAGACAGTGCATTATGAACTGCAAACATAGAGACAGTAACCGGGGTGGACTAGCATGTTTCTCAGGAGAGAGCCTGCAATGACTTCTGAATGTGGGGTGTAAGCCAGAGATGATTTTGGAGTCAGATGGCATCCTTACAGGACACCCACAGTCCGTTCACTGGCGCATAAAGCAAACAAAAATGGCTGAACAATTAACAACTAGCATACGCAAACATACCATTCGCATGTTCTTCTGTGTTATCTCTACAATTGTTCAGGACAGACACTGGTGTCCTATTAGTTTTATCCAAGCTGGTCTATTATTGTGGTATCATCAATTTCAGCCTTACCCGCACTTAAACGATACCTTACAAGTGAACAGTCGCTAGCCACTATGTCAGTCAGACGGTTTCTTTAAACAAAATGGATGAAAATTCATGCTGATAGTCTCTGAGACATCTGTTTATTGGACTACACAAATACAGTTATTTTAAGCAAGGCAAAAAGGTCACTCGGCAGCCATTTTGTTTATGCCCCCAGACAGCTATTTCTAGTCAAACAAGTACAGCTTTACAGCATATTGAATCAATTCAATAACAATATCACATCCTCAACATGTATGGCGAGATCTCATGAAGACAGATACAGAAAGACGACATTCGTCAGCCATCTTGGTAAGTTTCTACACAAAGAATGTGTCAAGTAAATATTTGTTTTTATTGGTTTAAACACCTGAAAGCAAAAAGACCACTCAAAGTTGAAAGAACAACTTTTTATAGTGTATGTTTCAACAACACACAGGAAACTTGACTCAATTTCAATAAAGTTTTGGGTTAGCATGTTGCTAAGCTAACTGCACGTTACTATAAGAAACATAAAAACACATCTCCTATAAATATTGGTTACAACATACATACTGAATTCCACTGAACTATTTTAATTTATTCCTATCAGTATTCTTATTGAATAATTAGAATGCCTACCTTTAGGAAATGCCTTCACAATGTGAGCGTGTCTGCTATGTGTTAAGCCTGGTTTATATTCATTGCGTTGTTTGCGTTGAGTGCGTGAGACCCCATTTTGCCTGGCGATGTGCACGACATTTTTTTTTGTAACTTTGTGCGCGGCTCTGCTTCCAAAGAGGCACGACTTCAAGGCGATTCTGGCCGAGCAGGTACATCTTTTCTGGCATCTTACTGGCACCCAGTTTGCACTTAATTAATTGCATACATGTACAAAATGAGCCTACAATAGCAGAAATTAGACTTTTTAATGAAAATAAAGGTCAATTTTTAATAAAAATGTTCATGAAATTGAAAATATTTAAGAGATTGTTGTTTAATTTAGTTTTATATATATGTTCTCATATATATTTTCTCATATACATACATTCTAATGTCACAGTAGTCTCAAGGTTTACTGGGTTTTACACGATTCTTTGTGTGGGTTTGGTGAAGTGTAATAAAAACAAACGTGTCACGTGTGAAACTTACTTCTTATCGCTGCTTGCTGATGGTTTAGAGGACAATTACTCCAAGTCGCCCCCTGTTGTTTCAAAGAATACTACAACCGCAGTGCGGAGCCAGGCGAAAGTATAAACAAGGATAAGATGCTGCCTCCGTAGGCAATGCACTAGGTCTTAAAACAGAGTAACTGTCTCGACTCACCTTAAGCTCTAAAAAGTTTCATGGTTCAAGTGCTTAAAGTTTACCAAGGGGCATTTGTTGAGATGGTTCAGAGATCAAGAACTTAGTTGTAGACTGCAGAGAATTATGATACTCAAAGTTGAGTCTGCTGAACTTTAAGACAAGTCTGAAAAGTCAAGAATAAAAGGTGGACTGAAAGTGAGAATTCAGTAACCGGGTATGCATTCAGTCTGACAACTTGAACAGGAGGTGAAAAAAAATCCAGAGATAAGAGCAAGAGATGGAGGTGGACACTGATTATGCTATGACTTTGCTAGAAATTCAAGCAACCAATGCCATTTCCCAGACACATATTGCATGGTTGAGGTGTAATTTATGTGGGACAATCTTTGAGGCTTTTTAGGGTTTAAGTTTAGGGTTTATTAAATATTTAAAAATAAATAATTACATTTAACAATAGTATTTAATTTAATATTAAGTTTGGGAGGTTCTTTAAATAACGCAATTACTAAATTTTACATATTTTATTGATGTAGTTCACCGCTGAGATATATAAGCAATATCACACTCGTAGCCGTGCGATATCGCTCTATATCAGCACGGCTGTGATTACCTACGGCCGAATCACAGCTGTGCTGATATACAGCCAAATCGCACGGCTACGAGTGTGATATTGCGTTTATACAACAGTTCGATGGCACAAGTGTGTAAATAAATAAGAAACAACAACGGATTGTCTTTAAAAACCCTCTTTTGTGAGGAACTACTTCCTTCCGCCACGGATTCAACTCCAAGTTTACAGTTTAACAGTTGAGCCCAAGCCTCCGTTACTAATTCTACAACGTCACTTTAGAACTAGTAACGAAGGAACGTTGAGTCGTTTCATTGAAGCTCAATGTAATATGTAGAGTATTATGAGAGAGAGATCACCTGAGCGAGTGCATCAGCTATATCTAGCTGATATTCTTCAGGTCAATCTTATATTCATAATCACAAAATCAGTTTGAATGTCTGCTGAGGAAAGTGATATCTTTGTCCTTTTAACATTTAAGAGGATTTCCCATGACAGCGCTAGTCAATGCATTTGTCAGTTGCGTCTCCTAAGATGTTGTTTAAAGTAAAAACAACGTCCTTGTTTCCTAGTTTCAGTCCATTTCAATGTAAAAGTCTTTGCGACTGACTGACTCACTCATAAAGACAGACTTTGCCGCCATCTAATTGCGTATTAATGTAACTTTCACTGAAGTCGAAATCACTAACAGACTCTTTCTCAATACCAAAAAATATGGCATGTTATTTGTATAAAATATTATTTATTGAACAATAATATTTAAATTAACAGCAATAGCCATAATAACAGTATAAAAAGTAAAATAGGAAATAAACAAGCAAACAGTTCAGTCAAACGTACCAAAAAAGCAGTGCTTTAGTTAGTACCGGATTTATTTTCAATGGAAATATAAATTTATGAAACTTAATATAGCCCTTAGGCCAAATCTATTAGCTCTGGAACAAGTAATAGATTAATAAAACCAAAGATTGCCTGTTTGATATACCCTAAACAAATTATACCTCATGTTTAAACACTATCTACATAAGAGCCAGCGACAAATTCCAGAAGGACTGGCCGAGATGAAGCTGTTCTCGGCGGGTATACAAGCACTGAATGGTCGCTGACGGCCTGGAGCTCACATCTCCGAAAGAGTCTAAACAAATTTTCAAGTAGGCGCTGTGTTTACATATAAATCACATATCTGAGGTCTAAACAACTACATTCTCACCTAAAAAACTCTTAAAACTACATTCTGTTACAAAATAACAGTAGTATCTATGAAAATATTGTGGGTTTACTTGTCCGCCATGACACTCGCTGAGAGAATGCTGAAAGCAGAGTGATTCAAACGGTGAAATGGCTCCCGTGACGATACTGGTAGAATATCGCATGGCTGGAAAGACCTCTCAGCCATTCAGATTCAAGAACCAGAACGATTGTATAAAAGTTCATATGACACATAATGAAAAAGATTTAGTGAGAGCGGTTAAAAAAAAAAAAAAAAAAAAATCAAACCGCAAATGTTGTTCAGTAGTGAGACAAAACAAAAGAAGAAAAAAAAATGTAACAATGGGAAACATGCTGTCTTTGAAATATAAGGGGGAAACATGAAAGCATGCAGCTGTCCCACAGGAATGAAAGACAATGCAGACCTTAAAAACATGCATGCAACGGCAGAGCAAAGGAGCGAGAGAAAAATAAACGATTAAACTGAGATTTTCACATCAATTATTCATCATGCTGAAGGCCTCCATGCTGCAAGGCTGCCAAATCTCATGTCAACGTTTCTTTGCCTGACACTTCAAACAAGTGAGACTACCAGAAAAAAGAAATCCTTCACTATTTTAGTTTCTTTAGAGAGCACTTTATCTTCCACCATCTATATCTGACTTCTGCCCAAAAGCAGAGAATACAAGTTATAAAATTCTGCTCTTGTTAAACCTGGATAAGGCAACAATGTTAGCATCTCCAACAATCATTAGCATCTCCAGCTCTGTGTTTGTTGGTTCAATCTGCTGACTTTGGTCATGCTGAAAGATAACAAATGCAGCACTGAGCAAAATATACTTCTTTCAAAAACATTAAAAAAATCTTACCTACCCCAAGCTTTTGAAGAGTAATGTACTTTTACAGCACATAAAATACTTGGGAAGACAGTGTAACTATCCTGACTATTTCAGCTATGGCACATTAGCTAAAAACAAGCTCTTATAAAGACTCTTCACATCTCTGACAGAGTCATCACCAGAGCTTCAGCCTTAATCATTGACCTTGTCCTCTGGTTAAGCCTAAGAACCTCTTCAGAGAAGACAAACCCCATGAGGATCCACCCACCAGGGCCCTAAAGTAAATTGGTTTCAGCTCCTCAATCCCATCCTCATTCTGGTCATGAATTAGAGGAGGAACAGGGCTCTCTGGGGTGCCTGCAAGCCATAGAGCTTTCATACACAGCATAGTGTGACATAAGAGCTGCCTGCTCCGTCCCCCTGGAACCTCCTGGACGACCTGTGCTGTCGTTCCCTGAGTTTAGCCCATTAGCTGCAGGGTTTATGGAGCACGGAATGAAGCAAGAGTCTGAATCATGAGGAGCTGATCAGCCCGGGGGTCCAATGCCTCCTGTGACCTTTGAAATAATCCCCAGTAAGGGGTCAATCAGAGCCAGAGACATCTTACAATTCCTCACTCTTGCTGATAAATTGGAGACTTCAGTAGAAATGGATTGGATAAAGGAATATAGGGCACCTAAGAAGCAGAAATATTTTCAGAGCAAAAGAATGAATGAGAAAGAGGGGGTCATTGGTTTAAGCACTCCAATCTTCTCAAATCATTTCTCTAGAATGAATCAATTATTCCTGTAGATCTACTACTAGAGTCCAATGAAAAAGTCTTTTTCTGCCCTGTGGCATGTGGTTTTGTGAATAAACAAGATTGCATCAGATGCTAAGATAGATCTGTCACCATAGTACTTGTGTTAACCAGGGTGGAGCGTACATTCACATAAACAATTTGTTACCAATTTTAACCTCTAAAATATTAAATTTATGTTTGTTATAAAATGGAAAAACTAAGGTGCCATTGAAAAGGTTGCTGAACTCTGGTTTCCTCAACAATCTACTTCCAAATTTCAGTTGCATAACTGAAGGCGAATCTCTGCGAAGGTTTTTATTCATTCAGATGGTCACAAAACATCAGGGCTTCATCAGTTTTAAATGACGAAACATTGAAATGTGAAAAAAAGAGTCCTCTCTCATTACTATAATGTGAAAAAATAATGTCGCCACTAAGATGTACCTCTACTCTTAGGGTATCTGCAGGCAGTGTTGCGGAAAGTTACTTTTAAAAGTAATGCATTACAATATTGCGTTACTCCCTAAAAAAGTAACTAATTGCATTACTTAGTTACTTTTTATGAAAAGTAATGCGTTACATTACTTTTGCGTTACTTTTTCTCACCTAGGCTGGGCTTGCTTGTTTGTTTTTTAATAACAACAAAAAAAGTTCTATTTTTGGCAAATGTTAAGACCTTTTCACACCAAAAGTGAAATGAATAAGCCTCAGGCTGAAGGAAATGCATATTTACGCCTGTACAGTAGAGGGCGCAGCTCAAACAAACCTTTCAGCTGTGCTGCCATTCTGGATTAAAGAAGAATAGGATACACCTCTGCACTTAATCTATTTCTCTCAACATGGGGACAGGAGAGCTGTCAGTCAATAAATGTGAAAAAGTAACTTGCGTTATTTATTTAAAAAAAAAACAAACAGATATTTTGTTGTAAATTGAAAAAGTAATGCATTACTTTACTAGTTACTTGAAAAAGTAATCTGATTACGTAACTCAAGTTACTTGTAATGCGTTACCCCCAACACTGTCTGCAGGTATCAGAACTTTTTAATAAAACTCAGGCTCACTGGAAAAAAACGTGCCGGAGGCGACATTTTGTGCAAAATTATATTACGTTGCATGTTTTGCAATGTTTTAAAAGTGAAATGTCCAGTGAGTGGCGCTAAAACTGTGTTCAGTTTTATCCGAAACAAATTAACGCGAATCTGAAAACATTTTATGTTTAGGGCTGCATCAACTAATCTATAAAAATGAAAATCGTTGACAACAAATTTTGGTAACACTTTATTTTAGGGTCTTTTAACTAGTTGCTTATTAGCATGCATATTACTAGAATATTGGCTGTTTATTAGTACATATAAAGCACATATTAATGCTTTATTCTGCATGACCTTATTCTACATTCTTAATCCTACCAAATACCTAAACTTAACAACTACCTCACTAACTATTAATAAGCAGTAAATTAGGAGTTTACTGAGGGAAAAGTCGTAGTTAATAGTGAATATGTGTTCACTATACTAAAGTGTTACCCAAATGTCATTATCGATTAGTCGCATCAAATTACAGCACTGAATTACGCATTTCTATGGACAAAATGCACCTAAAAATAGTGGAAGAAACAGAGTGAGTTGTTGCTGGAAAGGTACATGATCCAAACTGCCCAAAACATGAGAATTATTTATTTTAAGCTTATTTATTTTAAACTTTCATTTTACAGTTATATCCTTAACTGTAAATGTTACAAATTCACGTGAGTATTTCTAATCGATTATCAAAATAATCATTAGTTGCAGCCTTAATTATGTTGGTTGTTGTACATATCACAACAGTTCAGGTATTAAATGTCCAGTGAGAGGCACACAAACAAATACCGTACCACCTACACTAAACCTTACCCTAAACCTAACCGATAGTTAACAAAAGCAAATGTTGTCAAAAGCAACCATGCCATTTTAGTTGCTTCTACAAGTCTTTAAGCTCTTTAATTGTGACTTGTGTTTCATGACTCATACCCGACTGCTCCGCATCGCAAGTGCAATGATGTACCAGGTGAGCTACAGAGCAAGTTTACTACGTCAAAAATGCCACACATATGGAGCTAATTTTGTGATACAAACAACAAAATGTATTTGTTTACAAATCATGCACAATGGTAAAAGTGTTTTGAGGTCACAACATAGTATTATGCAAGAATCTGTGTGAAAATAATCATTAATATCATAAAAGTTGTTGGTGTTTTACTGCAACTAGTGTTCATTTGAGCTGGAAACTGCAGTGCATTGTACATATAGGTACATTTTTGAAGTCTTGCGAAATGTATGTAGAGCCACATTTTACATTGAGCCTAGGTTGTTTTAATATCTTATAGCTTTATGCTTTTTACTACCTTTTTCCAAGTCCATTTCAAATTATTTAGGACAAAAAAACCTTATTCTCAATGCTTGTTATAACTGAACCAAACTTACAACTTTGTGGCAGTGTAATCTCACCATTTAAACAATCACATTTAAACAAAGCCTATTGAACCCCCATGACCTAATTATCCTCTTTCCCGTAGTACAGCTATTAAAAATACCATTTAGGCAATTAGTAAGACCTATTGGTATATATGTAAAGCTCATTAAGAGGTGTCTCCCGGACCCATATGAGCCTTATTGACCTAACAGCAGGCAGGCTCAGATATTGATTTAACACGTCATCTATGCTGGCCAAAACTATATTGACTGCATGGTCGCCTTTACCCGCCATTGACGATGATTGACTAACTACTTTTACAGCAGTGTGCTCGAGGAAGACTGTCTGCTTACAGCAAAGGGCAACCTAAAAGCATAAGTTTATTTATTGGGCGGGCTGGAGCTGGAAACATCGGTCAATGCCAGAGTGACAGATGGTGTGACAGGCTACCCCGTTGCCTGTAAAGCATAAGCAAGGCTGAAGAGCTTTATTTTTATGGCAACAAGTTTAAAGAGTCAAACCCAAAATATTCACTGCAAAAAGCTTTAAGTGGGTGAAAAGACACCAAAGTAATTAAAATCTGGTGATCCCTGAAAATCAGCTTCCATTACAAGGAATCACATGAAATTCTCTCAACAGAATGTACGATTTGTCCACATCAATGCACACAGCAGAAAGCTTTAATTGGAAACACAACTAAGGACATGAATAACTGGAAGAAATAAGTGACTATGATTTGGTTCTAGTGACATTCTAACAGTTTTGTGTGGACTAACAACCAAAATGTTTTAAGCTCAAACCCTAGGGAAAAAAGAATCATAAACCATCTCCCTTGTGCCCTTGAGGAAGGAGCTTTTTGGTCCAGGTGGACAATCCCCAAGGAAATCTATATTACCAGGAGAAAGCAATCCGTTAGTATAATTGCTTGGCTTCCATGAAAGTACTTTCAAAAGCATGAGATTGGAAAATCTTCCATCTTTGCTCATGGGAACTGAGTTGTGGATAGGTATGTTTCCAAGCCAATCACCTAAGCCGTAAATGTCATATGACTAGTTAGTCTAGAACTACAGTCATCATCATGGCATTGACGCTGACTGGATGATGGTGTCACAAGACTGCAAAACAATACATACATTTTACAGTATCATATCTATATAACTCATGGACAAAGTATGAAAATCCCTCTTGAAAAGAGGATCATTGGAATCCAGATAAATCATGCGATCTTGACATGCTTTTAATTTATACCTTCTATGTTCTACTAGTGTCTAGGGGCCAGATTGAGAGCGCAATTCCACAAATGTTCAGATGGGAGTGGCAAGTTTTGCCCGTGATCTACAGCTGATGCGCAAATTAAAGAACACAGACGCAGTCAAATCATTTACATAATGACCAACGCAATCTGCTAAGAGCAGTGCAAATTAGCGTTGGGTCACAAATAAGCAGAGCTGATGCTCATCAGGTGCGGGTCGACACAGGCGCAACTTGTTACATGTAATCTGACAAAAACGTACACATATAGGCCAACATGGCTTGGCAATCAATATGTTCGGATAACGTCTTCCTCTTGCATTCCAAAGAAATTAATATGAGTGGAAAATATTTTCTCCCTTGTACCACACGCTCTCTGTTCTCTGCAGTGTCTCCTCCTAGCAGCAACAATTGCAGCCATGTCACAAAAAGGGTTAAGACATGTTTTTTGGGGGGGCGTTAAATAATGGTGCAAATACCAGTAAATTGACTAGCGCAAACATTAGTAAATTTTTGATATTCTTCTCATTGTTTCCCTATAGCGGCTAATAAATCGGAAGTCTCGCACATTCACAGAAAACACGCTGAAAATTAAGGTGGATAAACTAAACATGTCATACGCATGTGCATGACGTCACCGTTTTCACAGGTTCACGTTTTTGCAGTTTACACGGAGATGACAATGGTATCCCAGACAGCAACATAGTGTGGCCCAGATCTGGCCCACATCTGGTATATGCACTGTAAAAAATTAAAGTTGAGAAAACTTAAAAGTTTATGGCAACCAGCTTCAGGAGATTTTTGAGTTTTCTCAACTTGTTGTCTAACAAGTTCAATTTACAACAAGTTGAGAAAACTGAAGCTGGTTGCCTTAAACTATTAAGTTTTCTCAACTTTAGATTTTTTACAGTGTGTGGATTACACGCAGACCAGATGTGGGCCAGATCTGGGCCGACACTATGTTGCTGTCAAGGATCGTTTTCAAAAACTTGCACTTTGAAACCAGTTTTCAAAAGTTTGAGTTACTTTTCGAAAAGTGTCTCATTCCCTGTTCTCAGGGAACCATGGTTACATGCGTAACCTGAGATGTTTTCAGGCCACCAAAATGCCATTGTTGTGTAAATGAACAGCCAAAACGCATAAAAAGTTTTCTGTTTTTAGTTGAAAACGGAGTCATGTAAACAGCCCCTAAGTCTATTAGGCAACCCAAAATCTGAAGATTTAATTCGGGGTGCCCAATCCTGCTCATGCAGAGTTTAGCTCTAATCCTAATTAAACACACCTGAACTAGGTAATCAAGGTATTTTTGAGTGTTAGAATCTTTCAAGCAGGTGTGTTGGAGCAGTTTGTAGCTAACGTTGGTCCTCCAGGAGCAGGATTGGGCACCCCTAGTTTAGTTCATTACCACTGTGCTTTTCAGCTATTCAGGGAACCCAGTTGTACTACTCCATAAATTAGTGTACCATACACTTTGGATGACACTTACAAGTTCCACTGAGAGTTGCACCAAATGACTCCTTTAATGTCTACCTTGAAAGTCTTCCAATTTAAATGCCTACACCTTGTCTTGAGGACAAATCTGTGTACATTACCTCAAGTTTCCTAGCTGCTTCTCTCTCTCTCTCTCTCCCTGTAAATCTTGACTTCCAGATTCATTTGGTCTATCCTGCCTCCCTGTATCTCCACTGCCTCTGCAGCCATGAATCTTGTAGGAACTACTTGTGAACCCAGAGACCACCCTATGCCACAAATTCTGGTTGTGGTAGACATTTAAACGATCAATTGCGGTTAGCGCCTAAGTGGGCTATTACTTCTTCTATAGCCCAGTGGCATCATCAACCATTAACAATTGCAAGGATTTGCAGGCAATTATAAGAAGATGGTGGCCACAGACTGAGTGGAACTATTGTCCATTAGCCTGGAGACAACAAACCTCTTGCAATAGCCAAGAGTTTTGCTGTTCTTTTGAGCTATATAAGGTGTATCCAGTACTCGACAAAGTGAGAAGCTCTTCAGAAAGTCTTGAGGTGGTTTTTCTGCCTTTTTGCCTGATGCTGAGCTCATGTCAAAGTCTCACCTGAAATAAGTCCTCAGGGTCATTAATATGGATGATACCCACAACCAACCTCCAGTCCCGCACTATACAGTGCTGCCACATCAACGCTTGGAGATATTGTCATAGGCAAGAGTAAGGTCAAAAGAGTAGAACAGAATATAGTGTCATCATTTATCCTTGTTCTTCCAAACCTGCATGACCTTCATTCATCCACAAAACCCAAAAGGAGAAACAAATGCTTCTGTTTTATTCCTGACAAGAGAACCATATAGTGACCATACGCTTTCAAGATACAAAGAGGAAGGCAGTATAGCACACAAAGTCATAAAGACTACCTTTATGACACTTCTAAGGAGCTTATTTTTTTATTTTTTGGAGTTTGACAAACTGTGGTCACAGTAAAGCTCTTCAAAATTACTCCTTTTGTGTTCCACTGAAGAAATAAAGTGATATAGGGAACAACATTAGTGGGAAATTTACAGAACTTTCATTTTGGGGCAAACAATTCCTTTAAAATATGTGTTATAACAAATTTGTGAGCTATTCAAAGTAGTCCAAATGAAGAAAAGCCTTTATGTTGCGGCAAATTGTGAGAATTGTGACTAATATAGTATACACATAGGGAAAGCTATTAATCAGCTCTCAGGCAAGCTTGTAAATCACTTAAATCCTTAAATTACTATAAAAAAAGTTTAGTTTCCCTCTAATTCAGTCTCTAGTGTGCTCTGGAATGGAGTCCAAATGTCTCTGATATTTTACACTCATCTGTCATTTTAGATATTACAGATTTTCTGATGGCCTGTCAGCACACAACTGGTATAGCTTGAAGAATTTTGCTGGACTATGCATGTGTTACACATACGGTATGAGAAAGATTTTTTTTTTTTTTTTTTAATGCATCTCTCTCATACATTATCAGACAAAGATTGAACAAAAATCCAACACATCCCTGAGGCTCCTGTCACATGAGCACACACACATAACAACAATACTCTTCACCCTGAGTCTATGTTATTGGTGTAAGGTTGAAAATGTTCTCCCAGCAGTGAGTATTCAGTGTTACCATGGAGACCAGTATCTGACAATATGATGCTACAGAGCCTACAGTTCTTTGCTGAAGGATTCAGACCTTTCACCACTTCTAATATTAATTAATAATAATCTAATGTAACATTGGTCATATCTGCATGTGCACTGTAGAACTGACTAGATTAGTAAATTCATTCAAAGCTAAAATCTTAATGGAAAAAAAAAATAGTGTGAAAAAATAATTGTGATTACTTCTTCACAGACACTGCAACTTCACTAAGAATTCAGTTCTCTTTTGCATTCACACTGAATCTGAATTTCAAAGTGGATTCAAATATGGTAAAGTCAAAAGTTAGCCATATAAAAATAGCTACTGTATGTAGTTATGAAACTCTAATTATATAAAAAATAAATTATTCATAATAAATGAAATGTGTTAATACTATGAAGGTGAACATTGTATGCAGATGACTGCGTGTATTAAATTATGACTTGTTACTAAACAAGTTCTTTGCAAACTTCTGGTCATAATTCTACAACATTCTTAAACTTCTGACTGAAAAAAAACTGCTTAAGGACAAACTTTTCATGTAGAGCCTGTGTGTGACATTGAGATTATGAAGCAGAACTAAACAGCAGTAATGTATTCACAGCACAGCACAGGAAATGATAGATTTATCTCCACACACATAAATCACTCCACCAGCAGAGCATCTGTCACAGACTCTCTGTTTGTCCACATCATCTTCTGCAATCTCCATTCCATTATGACTTGATAAATCCTTCCCTCGCAGCTTTAAAGCCATAGAATTAAAAATCCCATGCTGTGGTTTGACGAACGCAATTTGCTTTTGTGTGTTGACATATTTCCTATCGAAACAGGATTCATACATCCTACAAGTTAAAGGGATAGTTCACCCAAAAATGAAAATTATCCCATAATTTACTCACCCTCAAGAGTTTTTGAAGCTCCAAAAAGCACATCCATCCATCATAAAAGTAATCCATACGGCTCCAGGGGGTTAATAAAGGCCTTCTGAAGCGAAGCAATGGGTTTTTTTAAGAAAAATATCCATATTTAAAACTAGAATCACTGGCTTCCGGCAGACGGCCATACGCTTGGCTTGACTTGGTTTGGTCACGTCAATTTAAACAGAAAAAAGGGTCGCTCTTTAAAAAAAACCCCCCCCCCCCCCCCCCCAAAAAAAAAAAAAACACCGCTTTATATGTTGCTTATGTGTCGGAAAACACAAACCACGGAATGGACCACTTTTGGTGTTATATGAGATGGGGGTTCCCCCTAAATGAGGTGCCGGATCAGATTTCGGAGGTGCCAGATCCGGATCCAGCTTGTTCCGGCACAAATTAAGCCCTGGTTATGCTTACGTCATACGTCGGGTCAGAGGTCACCCTTCCAAAACTCGACTCTCTCGTGAACACGCGTGTGGCTGTTGCCAGAAGCCAGTGATTATAGTTTATAAAGTTTTAAATATGGATATTTTTTCTTACAAAAACCCATCATTTCATTTCAGAAGGTATTTCTTAAAACCTCTAGAGCCGTACGGATTACTTTTATGATGGATGGATGCACTTTTTGGAGCTTCAAAATCTCAGGCACTATTCAATGCCATTATAAAGCCAGGATTTTTTTTTAATCTAACTGTGTTTGGCTGAAAGAAGAAAGTCATATACACATAGGATGGCTTGAAGGTGAGTGAATTATGGGATAATTTTCATTTTTGGGTGCGTTCCTTTGATTTTGTTAACCTGTACACTAGCATATATGGACTAAAAGTCACAAAAATCTCTTTTTGCGAGTATTTGTGGTTATATCGATATATGGCCGACACTGAGGGTTTATTGGTCCTGTGAGTGATGTGGAGAGCATTTGGACTAGCTTGTGTGTGACACTGATAGTACGCAGTGTGCTGTGCTTCAGATGAAAGGTGCTAAAAGCCAGGCCCCTCTGTGCTGTGGGAGGGACGGAAATGCAGCGAAGGCTCTTTTGAGAAACATCTTGGATGAGCGCAAACGCCATCAATCATTTAAGCCAGTATGAACCGCATCTTATTCCCGAAAGTATATTCTCATCTTTTAGAGGTTGAAATGACCTGATATGTCCTCAGTAAGTGAAATAAAGTCAACTTTTTAAGGACGCATCCATGGATTTTCTCAGACAGAAACAATTCGACATCCATCTCAGCATGGTTATGGTATCTTTGTGTCGATATTAAGGCTGCACAACTTTTACCATGGAGACCAGTATCTGACAATATGATGCTACAGAGCCTACAGTTCTTTGCTGAAGGATTCAGACCTTTCACCACTTCTAATATTAATTAATAATAATCTAATGTAACATTGGTCATATCTGCATGTGCACTGTAGAACTGACTAGATTAGTAAATTCATTCAAAGCTAAAATCTTAATGGAAAAAAAAAATAGTGTGAAAAAATAATTGTGATTACTTCTTCACAGATACTGCAACTTCACAAAGAATTCAGTTCTCTTTTGCATTCACACTGCATCTGAATTTCAAAGTGGACTCAGATCTCTTTCTTCAAAAGAGTGGCAATTAAAGCAAAACAGGATATTTAACAGCCTTGGTGATCATTTTAAAAAGAGTATGTATTATGGAAATAATATACTTTAAAAGAATATACATACGATCGGACACTTAATTGCATGTTAATTGCAATTAAATGTAAATGTATTAAAGTTTCAATTTCTATCAAATGCAATAAGTTGAACTTCAGAGTGCTTCTTTGACCCACTTCAGCAGGACTTCTTTATATGTAATTTCAAAATTACTTCTATTGTATTTAAAATATGGTAAAGTCAAGTGTTCTGCCGAATGTACTGACAAGCATTTATGGTAAACTAATATATACTTTAATGTCATTTCTATTGAAACTTGTATGTCATGTATTTAAATATATTTGTTATTGGGTCATAAAAAACCATAATGGAGATATAATTAATTTTGAAGTTTTATTAAGTGTTAACAATGAGATTGTGTGGTTTTTAGAATCAATTAACACTGCTTTTGTAATTTTTTACAAGATGGACAACATTTGTTTAACCAAAATTTCGGTTTAACCGAATGACACTTTTGGTTATACCGAATGACAATATTTTCAAACAATGCTAACAGGCTAATATCTAGCTGGCAAAAGGACAATCAAACCTTTTATATTTAGTACAAGTTTTTAAAATATTACAACATTTTCAATGTTTTATAGCGGTTGTACCGAATGACCTGATGTTTCGGGACATGTGTATGAGCAAGAGAAAACATTAATTTTTCAAATAGTTAAAGTCCCCCTGAAATCAAAATTTAAGTTTTTTAGCTTTTAGTATGAATATGTTAGCCTTAATGTTATGAATAAGCTGTGTGTTCCAAAACAATGACAAAATTCGCATTTAGGAGATATAAGCATTCAAAACTTAGTCTCTCACTTCCGCTAAAATGGATCACGGATTTTCATGACATCACATCGCACTTCAGCTTCTCATCAAATCTTCTGTCCAATCAAATGCTCTCTAGAATCTGAAGTCCCGCCCCCTCCTACACTATCAACAGACACTGAAGCTGCAGCTGAAATCGGTCATTTGTTCACACATTTACTAGTTTCTACATGGTGAATGGCACATAGTGCACTATATAGAGAATAGGGAACGATTCAGACAGTGTAAATATGCTTTCCATTGACGCGAATGAAGGTCGTTTTCACGTTAGTATAACGTGAACCGCCGTAGCACGAGCACAGCCTACTCTGGCCCAGGGACACGAGAGCACAGAGCAGATCATATCCGCGAGTCAGCTCAGACCACGAAAGGTATCAGACCCATTTAAATTCTGCACAGAATGCTGTATTTTAAAGTGATATAGAGGAGATTAGGAGGATAAACGGTTAGATATTAAAAGGAAACAGAGGTTTTACTGAGTTTAACTGCTCTGGCCGAGCTGTGATATAAACGAAACGCTATTGGCTATTTTTAAAAAGGGGCGGGGCTGTTCGATATATCGCCCTGTCTTCCTGTTTCAGTTGAAATTACGTCAACACATTGAATAATGCTGCGCGTTCCAGGACACTTCAGCGGGCCTTTAAAAGAGAGTTAGTTACTTTGCTTCATGACCATGGGGTCCTTTACAGGTGTCTGAATGATGTCACATCCTGTCACATGATATTGACCGCATGACTTGATCCAAAATGGTCCCTTTATATTGGTTACTCCGAATGACATCAATGAAATTAATTTTTCCGGCATTCTTTCTCATAACAAAACAACGACTTCTACACATAATTTTAATACCATTTTGCACTATGTTGATATATGATGTTATAAAATCATGCCAGAATAAAAAATCTATACTTTTATTACATTTTAAGATATTTTAATCACAATTGAAATGGCTGTATTGGCCTTTGGACGGTTAAACCGAATGACCTTTTGATGCTTCAAAATCTTTAAAATACCTTTATATGTAGCAAAATATAATTAAAAACTTTTGGATTCAATAAAAGAGATCTAGTACTACCTTACATATTTTGGATGTCATATCTTTGTTTTTTATTTTTATTAAGGCCTTTGGACAAAAAAAATGACCCGTCACGTCATTGACCCAATTACATAATGTTATGATATGTTATGAGTACACTTAAAAAGTGTTAAGTACTTTACTGTCATGAAAGTGTACTCTCTTTAAATGGCCTTTTATTTAATTAATATTATAACACTATTTACACTACTATTGCACATTCAATAGAATTAAGCACACTTCTTTTTATGCCCTATAATTGTTTTGGAATTTTTAATTTTTGGTGAAAAACAAATATAAAATCTTACTGTGTTTTCCTCCTCCTGGCTGTTGCTGGCATCTTCGCTTTTGCGGTACTTATCTGATGAACGAGAGTCTCTCTTACGGCTGGTATCGGTTCCCTCCATTGGCCGCTCACCATCTGTAAATGAGACAACGATCGCACACATTCAGTTTATATTTCATCAGCAGTTTTATTGGTTCTATATCATTACCATTTATATTGCATACAGCACTGAAACTAGGAGCTGTCATTATAGAGACTCTTCTGAGCAGTTAAAATAATTCTCAACGAGAGAAAGCAAGAGAACACATGGAAAGGGCTACAGCTGGGGTGCAAAATTAACACTTGCCAAGTGCCAAATGCAAATAAAATTGCCTTTGGCAAAGAAAATGAATAAATAAACACCTCTCATCCACCTGGATGCCAGCAGCTGTGTAGGCAAGTATTATGAAAAATGCCTGAAGAAGGTGTTTGACCAAAATGTTGTTTATTGAAAAATATTTGCTGATTGCTTATTGCATTATTTTCACTATTTTGGAGAGGAATGCTACTGACCACTTAGCCAATAGGCTCGCAAAGGTAAACTTTATCTATAAGCACAAGATCTGATCCACACAGCAGCTTATTCTAGGTAAGAACCGCCTACTCAGACAAGAAGTTTCTTCATCCACAGTTTCTTCATTGTTTTAACATGCTAAGACCAGTTGGCTAATCATTTTTATAGGAATTGCAACATAATGCACTTAAGTGACATGAATTACTCAAATAAAAAGTTGACAAGAAGAGGCTTATTCAACCAAAATTGGCATTAGTCGGTAAGTCGCAGAGAAAAAAAAAAAACAAAAAAACACAGGAAGTGGCGAAATCACGCAGTCTGTAGTCGCGTTTCCATTACAGATTTGCGCAAAACGTTCGCGATATTTTCTAAATTTCGATAAAAAACTATTGTGAAATGACGTAGGCATGTTATCCAAGCATTTATGGCAAGGAAAGCCCCTTATACTTGGTAGCGGCCACGTATGAGCTGTTTCTGGGTGTTTCTCCCTCCTGTCTGCTTCGAGGTCTTGATAAATTCAAATTGTGGCATTTTTTTGTTGTTTAGAATCCAGTAGTCCCGTAATACTTTTGTCTTTTATGAGATTAATGAAGAACTCTCATCTTCTGTCCAAACATACCGCGTCCTCTTTAAAGAATGATCGACTTTTACATACGGCAGATGAACTATAAATGTGAAAAAACGGTTTCCATTGCAGTTTTGCGAAATATTCCCTTTTCGAATTGCCTGGAAAAACTACCTCAGGCGAGCGTAAAAACGTTTTTGCGATACATGGGAGTTTTGCGAAATTGACATGTTTCCATTGGGCATATTTTCAATTCAATTTCAATTTGCGCAATTTAAAGGGTAATGGAAATGTGGCTTGTGGCGGACAGATCGTTAACGGCAGGAAATCCAAGCATTCGCCTATCATTCATCGACCTTAAATATGGCATATCACTTAAAACATGTAAGTAGCAACTTTACAAGTCCGCTCGCTCTAACATTAATCTAGATAAATGTGCAATATTATTTGCCGCATATCCAAGTGTTTGTGTGGAGCATGACATGGAGGTGCCGATGCGATCACTTGCATTTAACTTAAAATACTCCATCATTTTTGGTCATACAGATAAGAATAATCCAACATTCAAAACTGTAAATGGTTTGCTTGTATTTCGGTAAACTCACAATAACAACAAAACGTTGTGTTTTTGTAAAGTAATGAAAACAAACAGGATGCACTTTCTGCCGTCTCGGTCTCAAGTGAACTTGAGTACGTCACAAAAATGTTTTAAATTTTAAAAAAAATTTTGTTTTTATATTGTATAATGCATAACGTACATTCTAACTTTCCAGTTCTTGCTCTAGGCAAAAATCACACAACTCCGCTACCATACCGCTCACATACTCATACACAGACAAGATAATGCTACAAACAATGAAGCACAACAGTGCTGTTATACTAAATATCCAACCCAGGCACATTGTAAAAATGTGCATGTTGCCACATTTCTGCGAAATTATATTATGTTGCTTCTTGTGCGTTTTGCAACACTTTCAAAGTGAAATGTCCAGTGAGTGGCACTAAAAACGTTTTCGGTTTATCCGAAACAGATAAGTTTGAATGTTGCAACATTTTATCATGTAGGTTGTTGTATGTATCACGGCAGTTCGGAAATGAAATGTCCAGTGAGTGGCGCTAAAATGTTAATGCTCTACCGCGTTTGAAAATAACGTACCACCTGCACCAAATCCCTACCATAAACCTAACAGATAGTGTTTACAAAAGCAAACTTGAGATAAAAACGCTTTTTGTTGAAGCATCCATGCTTTCATAAGTTTTTTAATTTTTTTGTTGTGACGCAAGGGACCAGGTGCAAAACATGAGGAGCTGATTACATGACGCAAACATCAAAATGTATTATTTTACAAACAATGCACTATGGTAAAACTGTTTTGAGGTCATAACATAGTACTATGCAATGAACAGTGTGAAAATTAGTTTTTATTAATCAATAATGTACCCTTGTGAAAATGAATAAAAAAATTTTTTTACTGCCATTTCAGCTGTAAACTGCAGTGAATTCTATGTCGGAACGTTCTTTATAAAACTAAAAACTAACTGTTGTTTAAACTGAAATAATGCAAAATCTAATTTTGTAGCCTTTAAGAAATATGCACGTTATGTCCAGTATTTTCACCAGCATTTGTCAGATATGGCAGTAGTTAATTTTGGACTGGCTACAACCCAGAAACAAGTGGCACTGGGTCAGTGACACACTTCGGATGGATTATGGGATTGTCCTCCATTGGCCACCATTAGGAAATGAGGATCACTCAGGCGACATGGCAAAAAAGCTAGAAGGATATACTTGGAGGTGTGCTAACATCGACAGATGGATAAAAGATATTTTCAGCAGACAGACTAGGAGTGAGACTACAAGGTAAATATGGCAAAATCCGCCTTGACAGAAGCTCCTTATAAAAGGAAACTGTGTGTCAAGAGAATAAAATATCATTGCATGAGTGTTATTGCCTGTGGGGTGATTACGACTTTACCTCTTTACAAACACAGACACAAATACTAGGAGCTAAAATAGTTTAACAAATGAAGTTGTACTGTAACCAGAGGGAATAAAGCTATAAAATATAATGAACGCTTCTCTTATAATAAAAGATGCTCTTGATAACTACTGACTATAGAGGAAGGGCGGTTTGCGGTCACAACCTGGAGACATTATGTATGCACTTGCATGTGCATAGATGCCTGTTTGAGCTGCTAATAATGTAAGATTGGGCCTCAAAAACTCAGGCAGGGTTTAAATTTAACCACTGGATGCCTGGAAGTACTTGGCATCATTGATTTTCATTTATGATCTTATAGATATGACGGTGTTCTTCGACTTTATACTGACTACTACTGGTATGGATGCAAGATTTTGCAAAAATAGAGGTTTTCTGTTACAGATGAGTGTAGAAATACAAGTATAGTTGTATTTGGTGATCCAATTTTAATTTATTCTGCAAAAGTATCTGATAATAGGGGGTTACAAAGATTTTGAGGTAACATTTAATGGAAGTCTGGTCATGATTTCAACATGGCCGCCACCATAACAGAGATCCCCATTGCGTAGAATAAAACAACTTTTTCTGGAGTCTTCATCTCATGTGAGTTTACTTATTTTAAACATGTCTGTCAAAAGGACAATTCAGTCCTTTAGATGTAAAGTTTTAAGTTAAAAAACTTACTTAAAGACGATAAGTGTAAGTGTACTACACTCGTCCTTTGACATTTATTCTACCCAGAGTGAGGTATCAAAAGTCAAAAAGATCAAATAACAAAGCTATCGCAGGTATACAAACTCAGTGTCATACAAGTGTTTGAAAAATGAAATCCTGAGTTGCCGGGAAACTGTCAGGGCGACCCCAGGAATTCACTCAGTGGATTAAAAACACGAGGATGAGCTTCAGTCACAGTGTGAGTCTCAGTATCCCACAAGGTCTTTGTTGTTGCAGTACCTTGAACAAAATATGGGACAGTTTTGATTGTGGCTTTCTCACTTCATTACCAAACTCCCTTATTTGAGTATCCTTGAATCTGTGAATTTAACAGTGATCTCCACCAAAAAATACCCATTGACTGAAAATTCAATAGTATTAAATTAATTCCAAATGGAAAGCCTTCAATAAAATGTCATACTCTCAACTGAAGGGGTCATGAACTGAGAATTCAGAGCTGTGGAGCTGTCAATCAAACAGAGTTTATCTGGACACTTGCCAAAACTCCTGTTATGTAATCAATGACATTGTTACACTGTACAACAAAGCTCTAAAATTCTTAACATCGTGTTTGCATTGTTAGTAATGATGAAAGCATTCGTGAGAATGCAGAAATCACGTTTCAATGACGAGATCACAGCATTCATGCGCTCAACAGACTGTCTGTCATTGGCTATAATGCTGATTGCTGCAACCTTTCATGTGATGGAAGTAGATCTAAATATAATGCAATAATCAACACTTTTCATGATTAGTTAATCTTGTCAGCTGTAAAAGTAAAAACATAGTAAAAGCATTCAATAGGGTTCCACATATAATGCTTATTTCATATGTAAAGATGTCAGCCAATCACAGCAGTGGGTGTTTACACTGAAGTCTCACAGCAGACACGCCCCTTCAAACAGTGCGTTTAAATCAGAGGGCTAAAATCAGGGTACAAAATAGCCATTTATTTCTAAATTATGACTATTTTTTTATGTAAAAATCATATTAACATTACAAGTGCTCCTCAGGAAACATTAAAAAAAATAAATAAATAAATAAAAAAAAACAGTTCATGGCCCCTTTAAGGGATATTAGCATCAGAGAAACCAGCAGAAATGACATTTTAACATAAATCAACAGAGACAGGTGCTGTCCTCCAAAGGCACTGCCTTTTATGCAAATGTCCATGCTTAAATATTCATGAGTTGCAAAACTAAAATAAATGGAATTTGCAGTGCTGTATGTGATTGGATTTTGAACGGTTTTAACTTTTACCCACCCGAGTCCCTCAGCATGTACCTGAGAAAGGTGTGGATATTGTGAATAAAACACAGAGAACAAACATGTATTTTCAGTGCTCACAAACTGGTCTTCACATTATCAAATGCATGAACTGACCCAAGAAAACTAGCATCAGACCAAGCGGCAACCTTCCGTTCTCTCTCTTGAAACCAACACGGAAGTGACTTAAAGGATTAGTTCACTTTCAAATGAAAATTAGCCCAAGCTTTACTCACCCTCAAGCCATCCTAGGTGTACATGACTTTCTTCTGTCTGATGAACACAATCGGAAATATATCAATAAATATCCTGACGCATCCGAGCTTTATAAGTGGGATATAAGTGGGATGGGGTATAAGCGGGATCAGTGAGTATAAGCTGAAGAAATTGCTTCCATCCATATCCATCCATCATAAACGTACTTCACACGGCTCTTGGGGGTTAATAAAGGCCTACTGAAGTGAAGCGATGCCTTTATGTAAGAAAAATATTATTTTAAGTAGTTATTAAGTAAAATATCTAGCTTCCGCCAGATCGCCTTCCGTATTCAACTTACGAAGAATGTGTAAACTGGCGTCGTGTTAGTTAAGCTTTTTCCGTAAGTTGAATAGGGAAGGTGTAGGATGTAGCGTAAGCTTTTTGAACTGTGTTCATCAGAAAGAAGAAAGTCATGTACACTTAGGATGGCTTGAGGGTGAGTAAAGTTTGGGGTAAATTTCATTTGAAAGTGAACTAATCCCTTAAACTGCAAGTCATCGACTGGCCGCTAGAGACAGGCTCCAAAGTAGGCAATCACATAGACCCCCCATGTTAAAATGCCCAACTTTACAGCAGAAAAAAAAAGTATGTTTACAGACTGGTATAAAAAGTGGTTTTGGTCTATATAGCTAATTTTGCCCTTCATGACAACTGTGAGGGGGTGAATTTTTTTATAACTCATCCGTTTACATTATATTAACCCTTAAAGTTCTGCATAATTAAGGGTTTGGCCACTTGAGTGACAGGTGGATTGCTGCTGATGTCACTACTAACCATTTGTCTGCTGTCTGTTAGCCGTCACGTCACCTCAGCTAATTCCAGCCACTGAACTTGGCATCGTTATTGGATCGTCTTGGCATTGGCTAAAAGTTTTGTCCGTCAGATTTATTACAATGACAATGGCTGGAGAATATGCCTCTCAAGACACCACAAAAACTATATTTTGAAAAATATACTTTGGACGCGGGCTCATTTGTTTGTGAGAGTCTAATGTATACTATCGTACACAGTTTTACAACATAAACGCTGCTCAGATTGCATAATTTCTTGAAGAACAATGATGGAGAGCAGATCATTCAGAAGAAATATAACACAAACAATGGACAATATATCAATATTTCATGGATTTAACGCTTTTGTGGACACTGTTGGATGTTTTTCAATGGACACTCATGGACATTTTACCCAAGTGCGACGGATTGGATTCATCTCGCTATCGCTATTTTATTACAAAGGTATGAAGTCCCGTTTTGATTTTCCCAACAAAAATGACAATATTACTGTTGCTGGAGCATCTATATCGTAAAAACAGACACCATAGATTGACAGTAAACCCTTAGAACTTTCAAATGATGTATAATTTGTGATCTTAATATTTTAGATTGTATATAAGATAGATAGATAGCTCCTTAATCTGAGCTAACTTGATCACGTTGTGTGGGTGTGGTTTCAGCAACCAGGCACCTCAGCTTCACTCACGTCCCGCCTCTTTGCCCATTTTTGGTTATCCGGGAGTGACGCGCTGCCAAGATGGCGACGGCTGGCTCTGCCCACTTTGGGCTTCAAAAATGCTCTTCAGAAACCTACGGGTGACATCACGGACACTACGTCCTTGTTTTATACAGTCCATGCATCAGACATTGCTGTTATATGGATCCAATCAACAATCTAAAAAATTCAGTAGTGGTCAGTTTTGTATCAAAGTTCTACAAGCGGATTTTGCTAATAACATCCTTCTCTATGGTTTCTGTGTCTTGACTGGTAGAGCATGCCACTAGCAAAACCAAAATCAAGGGTTGGATTCCCTGGAAACATGCAAAATTATATGTATACTATACCATGAAAGCACTGCAAGTCGCTTTTGATAACAGTGTCTTGGTTAAACATCATGCAGTTACATGAAAACTGATGGCTTGTGTTGCCTTCATAAATATACACTTCTCCCTGCAGAGTAGAAATAAGCACAGCTTGATGTGCAGTTTATTTAACATTATAGAGCTGAGTCTTTGTGAGGCACACTGGTATTTATGAGCTTGAGCATGGTGTGTTCATATGTTTCAGAAAAAGAAAAATGGATTTCTGACCTGGTTTCTCATCTGGTTCAGCTGTTAATGGGCTTGATTAATTAATTTAATCAACAATAACTTGCAAAACAATCTAATAAGTGCATTGGAAGCACACTGAAATGCAAGGATTAACATCTGGGTAATTCACAACCTAACACTGAAAATGCTATAATTTTGACATTTTAAACATCTGCCCTTTAAGCCAGTCTGTGTAACAGCAATTCCAATAGCATAACGTCTAGTGCTTTCTTAGAAGCCAAGCATATCACATAGTGAATCCTGAGACAAACTGTTACAGGTCTCATAGACAGGAGGATGAGTGTTTAGGATGAATTCTTTAGTACTCTGGCAATTCTAGCACTTGGCCACAAGCTTTATTGCTAAAATAGAGGAACAGTACACAGTGAATTTCTCTTCCAAATACTGTGAGTATTGAAAGAGTCTTCCGGATTATCCAAGATGGTGCCAATGTGTGAAGAAGTAAAAGGGGCCACAAACAGAAAGAAGAAAGAGTAGGCTCTATGAAAATCAAATGCTTTCAGCATAACATAGACCAAAATAGAATAAAAACACAAATAATTTTGATGCTTTGCTGCTTGGACCCCTAAATATCTTATTCAGATTCCCAGCAGACATGCTAATTAACAATGAGCTATGTTTATTTCATTGTCACTGTACTAAACATTTAATATAGTGTTTAATAGGAGATAAAAAGGCAGTAAACAAATGAAAAGCGCTGTTAATGTCACAGCAGACTCTAAACATCAGGATTGGGGCATGTTTTAATTGCACACATCAGTGGAGATACAAGCTCTAATTAGTCAATTAACTTTACAGTGAATTGTGAAGGTGGAATTCTGCGGAAATCAATCATACGTGTGCTTCAGGAAAAGTTGTAATGAAGTGGTAAAGCTGAGAAATTCCATTTTCAAGTTTTTATTCTGAAGTGATTCCTAAATATACAGCAGTACACCAATAGCCATGTTTTGTCAGAGCTATAGCCTAACACTAGCACACATGCTAGCTAACAAACTTGCCTACTAGCTTCGCATAGCGCTAACTGGTTAAAAAAAGCTCTTATTTAAGGGGCTCTTTACACAACACCGTTTTCAACTAAAAATGGGAAACTTTTAATGCGTTTTGACCGTTCATTTACACAACAATGGCCTTTTGGGGGCCTGAAAACGCAAACTTCTGCAAACAGGTTTCGTAGCGCAAGTTTTTGAAAATGACAATACGCATGCGCATTCGTCTCCATGTAAACTACAAAAATGCGAATTTGTGAAAACAGTGACATCATGCACATGCATATTACATGTTCAGTCTATAGTTGCATAGTGTTTCTTTACAAAGTGACATTGCCAACTACTGGCCTGGCATGCATAGTACGTTTTTAGTCATTTACGCAGATCCGTGTGAACGGGGATCGTTTTGACAATGTTGTCGCCCGTACATGAAAAACGCAAAGGATATTGCACAACACCAGATATATAGTAAGTTGTTTTGAGCTAGTCACCTGAGCTGTAAAGGTCATGTGACTAATCACTGTAGATCCATAGGAAATTTATATCCTGGCAATGCTAATTGGCCGATGGCACCACAAGAACATGCCCAAAATCTTTAACAATCCTCAAGATTTGTTGCCAAAGACAGCAAATGGTAAAAAAGTCCATTTCATGCTTTTAAAAGTCCTTGGTTGGTCTAATTAGTCAATTAACTTTACAGTGAATTGTGAGGGTGAAATACGACTGTGGAAGTCAATCATATGTGTGCTTCAGGAAAAGTTGTAATGAAGTAGTAAAGCTGAGAAATTCCATTTTAAGTGTTTTTTTTTTGTTGTTTTTTTGTTTTCTGAAGTGATTCCTAAATATACAGTAGTACTCCAATAGCCATGTTTTGTCAGCACTATAGCCTAACACTAGCACACATGCCAGCTAATACACTGGCCTACTAGCTTAGCATAGCGCTAACTGGTTAAAAAAAAAAATCTCTTATTTAAGGGGCTCTTTACACGACAGTTTTCAACTAAAAATAGGAAACTTTTAATGCATTTTGATTGTTCATTTACACAACAACAGCCTTTTGGGGGCCTGAAAACGCAAATTTTTGAAAACAAGTTTCAAAGCTCAAGTTTTTGAAAATGTTACTACCCATGCGCATTCCAATGACAGTACACATGCGCATTTATCTCCATCTAAACTACAAAAATGCGAATTTGTGAAAACAGTGACATCATACACATGCGTATTACGTGTTCAGTCTATAGGTGCGTAGTGTTTCTTTATAAAGTGACATCGCCAACTACTGGCCTGGCATGCATATTACATGTTTTTAGTCATTTTCGCGGATCCGTGTGAACGGGGATCGTTTTGACAAAGGATATTGCACAACACCAGATATACAGTAGGTTGTTTTGAGCAAGTCACCTGAGCTGTAAATGTCATGTGACTAATCACTGTAGATCCATAGGAAATTGACATCCTGGCGATGCTGATTGGCTGATGGCACCACAAGAAAATGCCCAAAATCTTAAACAATCCACAAGATTTGATGCCAAAGACAGTCCATTTCATGGTTTTAGGAGTCCTTGGTTAGAGCCATGGTGCTCACATGGGGGACAAAGGTTTTAGTCCAGATTGTGACGTGATCCCTTTTAGGGATGGGTACGAGACCTGTGTATGAGTGATTGCAAAGAATGAATAATTGCATGACTTCAACTATTTATAATTCAAACGCCATTTAATTGTTCTGATCATTGACGTTTTGGGCAGTACCTTGTGATCCGAGTTGGAACATCAACTGTATATGAACACTGTACATGGTACTTTTCAGTTCGAAACAGCACTCAATGTTCTGTTTGCAGAGGGTGTAGCCTACATCCTGGATGCGTTCTTTCTTGTGTTCAAAAGCAGTGCAACTGATGGAACGTAATGTAACAGAACGCAAGGGACACAAAGTTGAACTAAATTTATTTTTAACTTGACAAGCCATCTTAACAACTTATCTGACGTATATGTGCTTTGACCAACACTTAAAAATAGCACAGGCAGAACTCGCTCCATCAAACATTTCCTCCAGAGAAAGAGAGGTTGCGTGGTAGTGCATCCCTTTGCCAAGTCCACTGCTTCATCCTGCTGCTTCTATTTCCAGGAGCAGATTCTGATAATGCAGCGCAGCAGGCCAGAAGAGTGAGCTCCTAAAATCTCCTTAATTTCCTGTAATCTGGGTCATAGGCAATGGGCCAGGAGTCCCACATCTCCCTGGGCAGTACACATACCTCACTACACACACTTGCACGGCTTAACAGGCAGCAACACACACCCACATAACACATGCTTGACTGTGCCCATTCACATCTCGCCGGCCCTCTGAGACGCAGTAAAGAGGGTCAGTTTGCTGGAGTGCAGATATGTCACTCTCAGCGTGCAGTTTTCCATGGCTCTTTGGATAGAGTGGATTAAATTAATTGAATATAAGCAGATCAAGCCAGTAAGCTTGATTAAATAACGATTAGTAGCTTGAAAACACTTTGCTGCTCTGATGGTGGAATCGAAAAGTGAATGGGTTTTTTTTCAGAGACAAGCAGAGCAGATGGCTGATGTGTTTGTTTATGCTGTTTGTTTAGTCTTGCCAGTGGCAAAATTATGGTTGATATGCTCTTTGGGGTGAAGAAGAACAAGGACTCTTTGCTCCTCTTGTCTACTTAAGTTTTGTCCCAGCTTCTTTTCTCGCCTCTTCTTTTCTCGTCTCCCTTTCTTATTCCCGTCCCTTGTCTCTCCTCTTTGCATATCCTCTTATCTCATCTCCTCATCTTTTGACTCCTCTCACATCTTAGCTCCTTAAGGTCTGCTTCCGGCATGGGTCTGGCTCACTTTCGGTAAATAGCTTTTGGCCCAATATTGGACAGTAATTCCATGCAGTATGTGGGCCAAACTCTCATCCGAAATTCAACCGGATTCGGCCCAACACAAATTTGCTATCTGGGTTTCTTCTGCTCTTTTATCCATCCATCCCCTCTCATCCCCCCTTTTATCCATCCATATCCATCTCTCTGTTTCTCATTTCTCCTCTCATCTTGTCACTTTTTATCATCCATCAACTCTTTTGGGACTTCTCCTAACCTTTCCTTCTCATCTCCTCATATTTTAACTCTTCTACTTTTGGACTTCTCTTAACGCCTCATCTTTTGACTACTGTCATCACCTCTTCTGTTGTCTCATCTCATTTCTAATCTCGGCTCCTCTCCTTATCGTTTTAGAATCCTCTCCAATCCTCATCTCCAGTCTCCACATCTTTCGACTCCTGCCATCTCCTCTAGGCCCTGTTTACACCTGGTATTATTGGTCGATCGGATCACAAGTAGACGACACTAAATACAGGTGTAAACAGGGTCTAAAACGTCCACTTTTCGACCACTTCCAGAGGGAGTTGAAAACGCATTCGACCGGATTGCTTTCGTAGTGGAAATGCTCATGTGGTCGAATGTGTTCGAACAGCCACAAAAGACCGCCTACTGAACTAATGCGTAAACATTATGGGAAGCGCGCTATCCAGACGGGATTTAAACTTTGTCGGCTGAAGACCCAAGTTTGATTTGAAGATGAAAAACATACCAAGCACAATGTTTTCTCACCATTCCTGACTTCTAACACAAGTTCACAGCATTCAGCTGGTCTTGCGGCTGTCAGAGCAGAAACAAAAGCTGATGCTCTCCATATGTTTTTCCGTTGTCTCCATGCGCGTTCATATGTAAATTGCGCAAGCTTATTTTGTCCATTAGATCAAAAGATTTGAAAAAACCCATACATTTACCCACCACATAACATTAACATTCCAGGATTTTTCTCCATATAGTGGACTTCAACGGGGACTAACGGGTTGAAGGTCCAAATTGCAGTTTCAATGCAGCTTCAAAGGGCTCTACATGAACCCAGCTGAGGACTAAGGGTCTTATCTAGCTAAATGATCAATCATTTTCTAAAAAATGTAAATAATTTTAACCACAAATGCTCGTCTTGCACTGCTCTGCGATTACGTAATCACCTTGGAAAGGTCACGCGTAACGTAGGCGGAAGTACCGCAGTAGGGCGAAAAACTCATTTTCTCCTCCAACTTCAAAATCGTCCGACATCGTTGTTTTCCCTTTTTTTGTAAAGGGCATTAGACTTAGTCTTTGCACGTTTGCTTTGTAGACACTGGATCGGTACTTTCGCCTACGTCACGCGTGACCTTTCCAACGTGATTACATAATGCGTGGTGCATCGCAGAGCAGTGCAAGACAGAGATGGGCACTCGAGTTAGTGACTCGGACTCGAGTCGCATTTTAATAGATTTCAGACTTGACTTGGACTCGACCTGAAATGACTTCAGACTTGACTCTACTCAACACAAAAGATTCGTGAATATTTTAAAAACAACTCAAGTCTTTTACCCTTAACTACTGATATAATAAATAAAGAATTTGTGTTGTGTTTGAATGATTTTATAACATCTGCGTCACATATATTTCCCTACGTGTCGAGGTAGATCGGACTCTTGTCATAGAATTTGATTACGTTTGTCCGTGTATTGCGCGTAAACGCCGAAATGTCCCATGAAACATGACGGGAGCCACCGTGCCATATGTTCTTTCGTTTGGGTTTATTAACATGTCAGATCAGCTAGATGCACAGAATGCAGGAAAACAATTAAAGACACCGGAACAACAACATCAAATTTTATGAGACATCGCATCCACAAAGGTTAGTCACGTTAACTCACATATGAACAAAAAAAATCTAGCCTTTAAACCTAGCACTATGTTTTATCTATCTTTTCGTAGTATATGCATATATGCGTATATTTTAGCGTATCGCAATCAGCATGTGTACAGTTTTCTACTGACTTAAACATTCCGAGGTTTGATATTTTCTGATAATGACTGTCGTCAATAACAACAAAGCTGTATAACAAACTGCGACTCACTGGCGCCATCTTGCGTCCACTTAGCGACTGTATTGAAAATGACTACTCCTGTTGCCAGGGCGATTGTTTTGTACATTGTAATGTAATGCAAAGTAACAAGCTGGATGTACATTATCCCTTACACCGTAGGACCTTAATTTCAAACAAAACAGATGATAGAAAAATCATATTATTTTGTCTATGTAATACAACTAGGATAAAAAAAAATATATATAATATATTGAATATGATAATTTTTTTTTTTAATGACTCAAGACTCGACTCGGACTCATGACAAAAGACTCCAGACTTGACTCAGACTCCAGTGATAAAGACTTCAGACTTGACTCGAACTCCAGATGAAAGACTCGTGAACATCTCTGGTGCAAGATGAGCATTTGTGGTTAAAAAGTATATCTTTTTTTTTTTTTTTTTTTTTAGAAAATGACCGTTTCACTAGATAAAACCCTTATTCCTCGTCTGGGATCACGTAGAGCCCTTTGAAGCTACATTTAAACTACAGTTTGGACCTTCAACCTGTTGAAACCCACCGAAGTCCACTAAATGAAGAAAAATCCTGGAAGACCTTAATTCCTTTTCAACTGAAGAAAGAAAGACATAAACATCTTGGATGACATGGGGGTAAGTAAATTATCAGGAAATTTTAATTCTGAAGTGAACTAATCCTTTAATACCAGGTGTAAACAGGTAAACTCTTGTTTTTTTTTCTCTCTCTCTCTCTCCCCACCTTGTTTCTCCTTTGCCCTTTCATCTTGTCTCCACATTTAAATCATCTCTTTCCAACTCATTTCTCGATCCTTCACCTCCTCTCATCTCTCATAGTTCAATATTTATTGCTCACTTATGAAATCAATCATGTCTTGTCTCATTTCCCTCTTTCAACTTCTCTCCTCATCTTTAGCCTCTTTCCATGCTGTCTTTACTCTCATATCATCTCATCCCTTGACTCCTCATCTCTTGATTGCTCTCCACTCCCTATTTTTGACTCCTCCCTCCTCATCTCATCGCTCCTCTTGTGTCTGCTCTTTATCCCTTTTTTCCTTCCTTACTTATCATCTCGTTTCACCTCATCTTGTCTTTCATCCTTCCCTCCTAGTTCAACTTCTCTATTCTCTCTCTGTGAAGGTATATTTCTGATCATTCATATGGATTGGCCTAATCCGCTTTTGTTGTTAGCAGGGCTTACCATTGCCATTACCATCCCATTCCTCAGCAACCCAGACTGGGAAAGCAAAAAAATTCAATAAAACCTGCCCTCTGAAGGGCTGAGGGAGGCTAAACACTTCCCACCAAACAAACTAGTCCTCTCACAGAAGGGAGGAAGTCTCATCAGAGTGAGGTATGCACAGCACAGACGCCCTTACATACAAACACACATAAACACAGTTATGGCCAGACCAGTACTTGGCACTCAGATGAGTGTTAGGTTTGTTAAGGCACAGGACGGAGGGCCGGACTCCAAACCCAGTGAATGAAGTCCAGCCTCTCATCACCACACACAAAGAGACCCATTTATCTCTAACCCACTACTCATACAGACAGAAGTGATTTTAACACTTTCTCTCACACATAGCCACATTTACCATTCAGTGTTAAACAGGGAAAGAAGTGTGTCTCACACTTCCAAGTGAAGGTAAGTGATGTTAAAGAAGTAGTTCACACACACACACACACACACAATAAAAAATAATAAATTGTTAGTGAAAAGTATTTATGAGAAAGTATATGAGCAGCGTACATTCTTCCAAATTTCTCCTTTTGTATTCCACTGAAGAATAACAACATTGCACAATTTTTTGAAAATGTTTTGATAATTGCAAATTTTTTGCAGCTTACTTTCAACCTTAGGAGCCAACATGTTTTACATAAAAAAACAATAGAAAAGCAGCTAAATGGAACACAAAAAAAAAAAAAAAACAAGTTCTGTGCGAATAGCTCTTTACACCATTGTTGCCTCGCTTCGCACCACAACTCCAACAGCTTGTGTTGGTCTATGCTGGATGTGTCAAATCCAACGTTCCAAATCCATTTGTCCTGTTGTCGGAAGTTGCACCAACATGTCGAGTATGTCAGAAATAGAACAAGGCATTTGTTTACTTCCGTTGAAGACGTGTTGTGCTGCACTGCATCCAGTACTGCATCTCTTATTGATTGTTTTTCATAATAAAGCGAAAGTAAGAAAGGTGTTTCAATGTGAGTGTGAATATTCTGTAGATAAGAATATGCAGGGAGAGAGACAGTCCAGATGTAGTGTCTCCAGGCACATGTGGTACCACTGAGCTGTTCTGTGAAGGTTAATCATGCCTTCGCTCAAATCAAGCAGCCACAAAGGAAAGGCGTATTTAGCCAGAGAAAGTATAAAAGAAATAACGCAAGCTGAGTCCTTCTTTCATCTGTAAAGCAACAGAGCTGTCGTAGGGGGGTTAAAACTTAGCTTCACAATACTATATGAAAAAAGGAACAGGTCTGGACTAGCATTAAGATCATACACTATGAGCAAAATTCAGCTAATAATAGCATCACAACATCACTAGCCAAATAACTATTTAGCAAACTGGTATGTAATGCCCACTTCACAATGTGAACCTTTTTCATTGAAGATTTCACTCAAAAATGTCACATTTAGCAGTTTCAAGTCAATTTTTGCACATATTAAGATTTAAGCTATTAAAAACAATGCCTTGATGATCATTGCTAACAATGCGGATGCTAATAGCAACTGAAATGCTAACCTGTTACCTGTCAAAATATCCTAATTGCTTAGAGCTTACTGCACTTTTATCATCTTTTCATTGAATGACAATCATCATGAAAATTACTTTGACAAAAATTCTGCAAAATAAGAGGTCCTAAATAGATCATCTTGTTTATAGCCTTACTGTATAACTAGCGCAATTCATGAACTTGTGTTGCAGGAGAAAAACAAAAAAGGAACAGGGGAAGAATGATGTTTCTGAGTATAGAGAGATGATTCACAGTTGCAGAGATGTCTGTCCCCCTTTCTCTGATTACTGGATCTGCCACCGGCAATTAGCTTTTGATTGCTGAATTGCTTGGAAAATGCCATTGTCTCCTCCTCACTGATTACAATGATTTTAGAGTCATGATGATGTTCTTCATCATTTTGTATGGAGTATGAGGAGAGATCACCAAGGTACTATAGTTGACAGAACTCTTTAAGCTCTCTTGGTGCAAAAGACGGAAACTGGGAGTTAAAAATAGTGCTCTTATTGTAAGCAGGGATGAACGTTTCTATGGTGTGAAATCCATGACTCAAGGTGAAGCGAAAGCTTAACTTGGTGCCACATGACACAACTGATCCCTAGCAATACACTTGGTTTACCAATGTCCAGATCAGACAAGGTCAACGTTCAAAGCGTTACAACAGCGATTCTGTCCAGTTCCATCCATGGAGGTTTTCTAACATCGTTTCCTAATTAGGCATGACACGATAAAGCAACTAGACCTGCAACAAGCTAGAGGACATTTTGCAGATTATAGTCGATGGTCTGTTTCTTTACTTGTGCTGGCTAAGCCCTGTCCACCAAAAATGAACATTTTCAAAAATTCAAAAAGTCTTTTTTGTCCATACAATGAAAGTCAGTGGGGTCCAGGGTTGTTTTCTCATCAAATTCTTCCAAGACCAAGTGACCTGAGCTTTATGTCAACATTAACTAGGGGTGTGCAATCCTACTCCTGAAGAGCTACTGTCCTACAAAGTTTAACTCCAACCTGCTCCAGCACACCTGCCTTTAAGTTTCTAGGGCTGTGTCCGAAATCGACCCCATTCCCTTATATAGTGCATTATTTTAGGGGAAAGCCATTTGTAAAGATGTCCGAAACCATAGTGGATATTATCAAGTGCACTCAGTCAATCCCATTATGCACCTGACCTCAATAATGAGTGTACAACCAATGTACACTTAATGGCTAGACACTAGAGAATACCCAAACATTGTGAGCGTTGCACCGAATGAATTCTTGTGTCTTGCCCATAGACTGTAAAAAAATATGGACGTAGAGTCCATGACGTCACCCGTTGATTTCTGAAGAGCATTTTTGAAGCGAAAATGAGGCCGCTGCCATCTTAGCAGCGCGTCACCGCACGTCACTCCCGGATAACTGAAAATGGGCAAAGAGGCGGGACGTGGTTGGAACCAAGGTGACTGGTTGCTGAAACCACGCCCGCCTGGCTCGACGTGATCATGTTAGCAGTTAAAGGAGCTATCTATCTATCTATCTAAAATATTGATAAAGATAACAAGTTATATCATTAGAAAGTTCTAAAGGTTCACTGTCAATCTGCGGTGTCTTTTTTTAAGATATAGATGCTCCAACACCAGTAATTAATTTGTGTCGGGTGTGCAAATAACAACACGCAAAATCAAACGGGACTCCATACCTTTATAATGAAATAGCGATCGCAAGATGAATCCAATCCGTAGCACTTGATTGGGTAAAATGTTTTTTTTAAAAAAAGCGTTAAATACATGAAATATTGATATATTATCCATTGTTTGCATCACATTTCTTCTGAATGATCTGCTCTCCATCATCGTTCTTCAAGAAATTATGCAACCTAAGCAGCGTTTATGTTGTAAAACTGTATATGATCGTATATATCTCACAAACAAATGAGCACGCGTCCAAAGTATAATTTTTCACAATGCAGAAGTTTTAGTTGTAATATCCAAGCAGTGCTGTCGGAGTTTTATATCCTTCCACCATTGTCATTGCAGTAAATCTCACAAACAAAACTTTTAGCCAATGCCACGATCCAACAACGTGTGTTCTGTTTATCTTCCACATGCGTGCACATCTACACAGACACACATCTGTCTCGAGTCTCGACCATTAACACAGCAAGCCATATTATTTTATAATTGTATAAAATAATCCAGAAAAAAGCACAAATACGGCTGAGATGCCAAATTCAGCGGCTGGAATTAGCTGAGGTGACATGATGGCGGCAATCTACCTGTCACTCAAGTGACCACGCCCTTAATTATGCAGAACTTTAAGGCTTAATATAATTTAAACAGATGAGTTATAAAAAAAATTCACCCCCCTCAGAGTTGTCATGAAGGGCAAAATTAGCTGTATAGACCAAAACCACAATTTGTACCAACCTGTAAACGTTTTTTTTCTGCTGTAAAGTTTTAACATGGGACTCAATGAGATTCTGCTCTCTTTTGGAGCCTGTCCCTAGCGGCCAGTCGATGAATTGCAGTTTAATTGCACAGCCGCTGGCTGTGAATAGTGCTAAAAAGAACGTCATCTTCTCTGACAGGCGTCCCGCACATGCAGCTGACATAAACTACAATTTTTAATAAATGAAAAAAAAAATCCTATCCAGTGATGAAGTGTTTTCCGTGTTGACAAATCGTTTGCGATGTCCTAATAACAGCCGCGACTCACACGCAACGCGTCCACGTCCGCTAATGTCCGATTCGCGACATTACTCATTTGAACAGATTCATTTTAATGAATCGTGAAAACAACTGATCTGTCCAACACTGAACCCACGAGACGTCACTGTCTGAATCGGTATAACAAATAATTTACTCAGAAGAACTCTGAAATGAGAACGTGAACGTAAGTGTGCTTACCCCAAGAGTGGTTAGTAAGATTTAGCCTTAATTATCCACAGTATTTTCAGGTTATTTTAATGACAATGTGTAGTAAATTAGGCCTACCTATAAAATCAGTTAGTTTAGACTGGAGTGAGGTGAAACCAGAACAAAGCTAGGTGCATACAATTGTATATGGTAGAAGATTAAATTATTAGTTAAATTAACTTTTTAATGCTACTTTTTAATACTAATTATTATTATATATACCAAAATAATTTCCAGGTCTAGCAAAGAAGCATCTTCTCTTACAAAGCTATGAAATCAATTTTTTTTTGCAAAGAAGGCAAGAAAGGACTACAGTAAGAGTGGTGAGTACTTTATTGTCAGTATTGGGCTCGCAGATCACGTGGGTAGGGTACTTTTTACTGTTTGTGTGGATGACCATGTCTGACAGCCACCACCGAAGACCATTTTTGACCCAGGAAAAACCCTGAGGGTATAGGGAGTCATTTTGGATACAGCCTAGTAATCCTGGAGACCTTGATTAGCTGGGTCAGATGTGTTTAATTAGGGTTGGAGCTAAACTCTGCAGGACAGTGGCCCTCCAGGGACAGGACTGGACACTAAGGGTTGCACAGACTAGTCAACTAGTCGACTTTAATGCTCTGCCATGACGCTTTAAGCTTGACGTCGACTAGTCGCTGATCATGGCGTATAGAGGCCGCAACAGGATTAGAAATCTTTGAAGTCCACATTTCGCTCCGTATCCAGCAGATAATGACAAATAAATGCATATCCACAAGATATGTTTGATTATACCATCTGGATGCTCAATATTGATCGGGTGAATGCACGTTTTAAACAGCTTATTGTACACGTAAGTTAATCGCCGTTCTAAACTAATGCACTGCTACATTGTAACGTACACATATACAGACAGTAGCGCGCACATCATGCGCAGATCGCACACACAAACATTCAGTAGTGCGGAAATGTATTGTCAACACTGTTATCAATACTGTTATAAATAAAACAGCTTAAAAACTGAAAAGTTCTAGCATATATTTCTTAGTAACTAAACCCACAGCTTCACTATTAGTAGAGAGACGCTGCCAGGTAGAATTCTTTCACAATCGCTCTCACTAATGCATTCATATAAATGTAATCTTGCCTGTGCTACTTTATCTGTATCGTACGGTGGCCCAGTAGTGCACAACACAACAAAATTTAAAAAGCAAACATAAGTTCACAACACAACGGAATCAAGCCACAACACAAAGGAAATGCTCCCGACCACTAGGGGGCTCTCAGAGCTTGGTAAAGTTAGTTTTCCTTGCCAATGTTCTATAGAGTCAGCAGTGATATCAATACCATGATTAGCTTTAACAGTATGTAACCACTGTATATCGACATGAAATATTAATTCAAAATCACCTACATGCACAATAGCTTCATATTTATACCTGTGAATGATTTGACACGCTACCACGGCGCATGATGAAGGTAACGTCTGCCAATTCCACCAAGTGGTTAAAACGTATAATTTGTATTCATTAAAATTACTTTTGACATTTAAAAACAGACGTTCAAATTCCAAAGCCTGTAGTAGGTTTCTATTGGTAAGACTGACTTACTACAGGTGACATTTTGACAATACATACAGGGAGGTATAATTTCACCTGTAGTAAGTCAGTCTTGCCAATAGGAAACTACTACAAGCTTTGGAACATGAAAAAAGTGAATTACAGAAAAAAAAAAAAAAAAAAATTATAAAACAAATTGTGTAGTGTACATAAAAGGAGGTATTTCACCTGTAGTAAGTCAGTCTGGTCAGTACTACAACCTTTGGAACCAAAAAAAAACACTTTTGGTGAATTACTGTGATTTTTTTCCTGAAAATAATTGTTTATTGTAAGTACATGAAGGGAGGTATTGACAAAAGTCAGTCTTAACAACTAACAAGCTTAGGAATTTAAACATGTCTGTTTTTAACTGTTAAAACAAAGTCAATATAATGAATACAAATTATTCGTTTTAACCACTTGGTGGAATTGGCAGATATTCCCTTCATCATGTGCCGTGGTAGCGCGTCAAATCATTCACAGGTATAAATATGAAGCTATTGTGCACGTAGGTGATTTTGAATTAATATTTCATGTCGATATACAGTGTTTACATACTTAAAACTAATCATGGTATTGATATCTTTGTAAGACTGTCGACTCTATAGAACAGTGGCAAGGAAATCTAACTTTACCGAGCTCTGAGAGCCCCCTAGTGGTCGGGAGCATTTCCGTAGTGTTGTGGCTCGATTTCGTTGTGTTGTGGCTTGATTTCGTTGTGTTGTGGCTTGTTTCCGTTGTGTTGTGGCTGGTTTCCGTTTTGTTGTGGCTTGATTTCGTTGTGTTGTGGCTTGATTTTGTTGTGTTGTGAACTTATGTTTGCTTTTTTTAATTTCATTGTATTGTGCACTACTGGGCCACCGTAGTATCTGATTTAGAACGAGCAAAATTTGTGAGAAATATAACGACCCAAAGACAAAAGAACTGATAAAATAAGCTGTTATGTACAATAGCCTTGTGGGTAGCGCTGTGTCGCTATGCACAAAGCGACCCGTGTTCCGAGTCTCAGCTCGAGGTTCAGGATTATTTGTTCATTAATGACGTCGTTAGCGACTAGTCGACGTCGAATCGACTTTAATCACATAAATGTCGACTTTAAAAAAATCTAAGATTTTTTTTTTTTTTTCAAAGTTGGGAACTGAAGCATAAAATGTAAATTCCATTTAGTGTCCTGGGCTATGAAAGAACAACTTCCGAACAATAAAATCTTCCACTGGTGACTGCTGTGTTTTTTTTTTTTTAAATACAATCACACACATTGATACACATGCATAATAACATAGATGCAGATTTATGGCTGTTGTGGCAGGTGTTTATTCCACTGTCTGCCTCTTCTTTCTCTTTCGGTCTCTCTCCAGAGACTGTCTTGAGCACCTGTAGACAGCAGCTGTCATGGCAGTCTCACACATCACATTATTAACGAGGCCCTGTCCTTCTACACACCCTGCTGTCACTGGACTCATACACAACCACACAAATGTGCTCTCACTTGTTCAGGGACATTATGAACACCAGAAAATTGTAAATCTAGCTTTCCTCAATTTCTTCCTGAAACATCTCCCTATATACTTCCTCTTTAGGCCTACCGGAAGTCTGGAGTGTCACATCCTGTTGGCAATTCAATCCAAACATCATCAAAAAATAAATAAATAATTTGACAAGAACAACTACATTTTTACATTTTCTGAAGAAATTGTGAGTAGTGCTTGGCTATCCAAAAGCCATCACCATCATGCTTAGGTGTTGTGGGTGGTTGCCAACGCATTGCTATGTGGTTGTTATGAGAGAAGTTTTGGTAATTTCTAGGGTATTGCTATGAAGGTGCTAAGGTGTTCTGGGTGTTTTTTAGCATGTTGCACGTAGTTCTCAGCAAGTTCCTAGTAGGGTGTTGCTTCATCAAACATTAATTCAGTAATATAAAGATGGGGTGAGGTGTGCGTAGCAAGAACAAGGGAATTATATTAAAAAAAAAAAAGTCCCAAATGGAAATTCAACTATATTTAGAGTAGTGTTGTCAAAAGTACCGACTTTGGTACCAAGTCAAATTTTAAAAATGTGACGATACCAGCATTTCCCCCTAGCATTTTGAGTGCTGTTGAGCGAATTCTTAAACACCTCTGATTGGCCATTGTGTTCACGCACTCAATAGATATGTCTGTGATTGGCTACAATGATCAAAGCTTCAAAAACATGTTGTAAATAGACGTCCTTGATGCTCTTTATCGAGCGCTTACACAGATACACACGGGAGCATTTGAAAGCAGGTGTCTATCAGCGGATCTTGCTTTCAAACGCTCTTGTGTGTGTCCGTCTGAGCGCTCAGTGAAGAGCGTCAAGGACATCTATTTACAACATGTTTTTGAATACAATGGCCAATCAGAGGTGTTTAAGAATCCGCTCAACACCACTCCAAATGCTAGGGGCAAATGCTGGTATCGTCACATTTTTAAAATTTCAGTACCAACATGATACCGAAGTCGGTACTTTTGCTAACACTAATTTAGAGTAGGCGCAAAGGTGTAAAATTTAACGGAAATCGATAATTCAGTGTGTTACCAATGGCAACAACTCCTCCTGTGTTTCCTGCTCCTCAACTGGCAAGAGATCAGCAGATCCCAAGAGAGCTGTGTTTACTTCATACAAACACTTCATCTCTCTCTCTCTAATGGAATAAAGCCCAGTACAATTTGTCCTTCCCCTGAGCATTCATCAGCTCTTGCCCTCACTGCCACACCAAACTGGCACTGCTATGCCCGCTGATCTCTCTCCACCTCACATTCAATTTTAGTGGTGTTTACCCAGGCAAGCATCACTATTGCTCATACTCAAGGTTAGCGGTATCAACAAACTTCTGACCCTAAGTATTAACCTTCAGCACGTACAGTAACTCTAACTTTGTTTGCGCTACAGACATGATTGATATCTCACATTGTGCAGCTTGTTGAGTAGAGATGTGGTATTGCTTTTCTAAGCAATCTAACTTTTTCCTGGTGGACAAATAAGGGGCTGACTTACATTGAAGAAAGAACCTGAGCCATATCTACAGACCAGACTATCAGAGACTAGTAAGCAACCAACCAATGTTTACTAGATCGTTATATTGGAAGATAAGGTTTGCAAATCCTCTAAATTCTCCTTTGTTGAGACTGGTCTACCTTACAAAGGAAGTGTGTAATGCTCAAGGCTGGTAATTGGAAGATTTCTGGTTCAAACCCTACCCCTGACCAAACCTAGATAAAAATGTTCAAGACCCAGTTAGGGGGCTTGTCCTAACCAGCTGCATTGCAAAAAGATACCAGCAACAAGTATTTTTTCTGTCCATACTAGGGCTGCACGATTAATCGCAATTAACCCTGCAGGTAAATCGCGCTTAAACCGATCTGGCTTAGTGTGATTATGAAATCGCAAAGGCTGTGATTTTTTTTATGCGCAGCTTGTCAGTGAAGCACGGCTCTGTGATAAATGCTGTAGTAAATGCTGCTCCATCTGAAATCACTGCGAGTTTGAGTCGCTTATAACGTCCATTTGAAAAAGCAAATGTCTTTCCAAACACGAGAAGCATTTATGAAACTCATGTCCAACAAAAGAGAACATTTATTAACATGTTTTTACTCCAAACTCACTTGACAACGTCAGTTGAGTGTTTGAAATAACATCTTTCTGTGAGATGATATGGCTTCTTACACAGAATAAGGCACACAACATATTATTTCATTGTATCCTATACAGTGATAAAGGCTATGTCGATTAGCACTGCATTATAAATATACTTCATTATCATAAAAATACCAGAGGAGGCTTGAAGAACTTGGATAAACCATAAGCCGCGTTTCCACCGCAGGAACTTTACCCAGGAACTAAGAACTTTGGGGTGGTACTCGGTGTGTTTCGACCGCAGGAACCAGGGTCTAAATGAAGTTCTGGGTAAAAAATTCCCCCTCAGAAAGTCCCTGCTCACGAGGTAGTACTTTTTCAATGTTCCGGAACTTCCAGGGGTGGGACTTGCATGCTGATTGGTTGAGTTCACGCAGCATTTTATTTCAACTATTGTTTTTTAAAGTCTGTTGCGGTACGTGCAGTAAGAGTTGTTTGCTATTCGAATCAACAATGAAGTTTAAAAAATATGACCGATGGACTGACGACGAGGTTCAGGCTTTATTAAGCATGTATGCGGAGGACGAAATCCAGCGGGAACTAGAAAGTCGCACGCAGTCCTACGTCACTGGACTATCTTCACGGTACTTTAGACCGCTATGGAAACGCAGCTAGCAAAAGGTCTGGGGGAAAAAGTTCCTGGGACAAATTGTTCCGGGTAATTTCGGTGGAAACGTGGCTATATATTGTCGTAGTCGTGTGTTTATTAGTCATGTTTAATCAATCAAAGTGTTTCAATGTTCTGTTTATTAAGATAAAGCGATAGTATGATGCCCATAGGGATTTCCTGGAACGATGTGTGTTATCTTACTTCCATGGGGCATATTTGGAGTTTCTGTGCGAGAGCGCCCTCTGGCTTTCAGATGGATCAGCATTTACTACTGATCACTGAGCCGTGCTTCACTGACAAGCTGCGCATAAAATAATCACAGCCTTTGCCAAATCGCGTGCGGTTTAATTTTGATTAATCGTGCAGCCCTAATCCACAAGTCAAATTTTCATGTGGAGCAGTACTTTAGCCTAACAAGTTTTTGTTGTGCCGAGTAACCCAGCCCACACTACCACATTTAGCATGTGACGTCTGTTTAGAACATGTTGTAACCTTAACCCTAAAATCCATTATGTGTTTCGAATAGTAGTCAACATTTGAAGTGGATCAAAACCTTTAATTAAAGTTGTCCTAAAACCTTCTTCTTAGGACAACTTTGATGAACTTTTTTGATCCACTTCAAATGTTGACTACTGTAGTTGTTTATGTTCGAAATGTCAGTCGCATCCACATGGAAACCATAAGTCAGCCTGTTTTATGTAGTTATTGGGCTGTATGGGAAACCAAACGCTCCAAAAGTGGGAAACTGAGTTAACCAAACTGAACCACCCACTGGAGAGCAGATCTGTTTATTTAAGGTCAATAAGTGCACTGGACCATTCATATATGCAAACATATCACCGCATGCTCTCTTGACAGAGGATTCAGAAGTAGACCCCTACTGATCATGTAGAAATACAGTACATTTTATTTTATTTATTGAATATTGACTTGGTTGCAAAGTACCAGTATGTTTGACATCACACCAATACAGTATTTGCCAACACTAGCCAAAAGATATTGTTAATACTTGTTATTTCTGTCATTTTAACATACTGGGGTGCGTTTCCCAAAGCGAACTATGGTCGCAAGTTCTGTCGTTACAAATAGAGTTCAATGGGACTTACGACCATAGTTGGCTAACAATGCTTTCGGGAAACGCACCCCTGGCTGATTATATTTGCTAGATTTCGGATTTGGAATTTTTTATATTTTAAGAGTATTTTTAGTGAAATGTTTGATTATAATTAATTTCAGCAGTTTTATTTGTTTTCATTAAATTATATTGTGTATTTTGTCCTTTGCTGTCTAGATATCAGCCATTGAAAGTCTTGTTGCCATCCTTAACCCCATAAAACCTACTGTATCATAAGCCTACTGTATCGTATTTAATACGCAAATTTCGAAGGCCTCTAAATTATCAAAATTATCAAAACTTTGCTGATTGCCTGCTGTACATAATCTACTACATATAATTAGTATAATTCTAAAAACGTCCACCTTCAGGTCGCTTTATCCATCTCTTTTCTGATTTGTATAAAGTAAACATACAAATTTTTAATAATATTTCAAGATGAACACTTACTGAACTGCAACTTAGGTTTACTCGATTATCCATGTCATTTTTTTTTTTTTTTAGAAAAAATCATGTTAAAATGTGAGTATCAGGCTTTTGAGGAACGTTTATCTCTCAATCATCATTGTATTGCATTGCAATATGTGTTTTGCCACCACAATAAAAACTACAGAGCTTTGATTTACTAAGCATTTAAATATTATACTAAGACATATTATTGGGAGATAGAGAGTGAAAACTGATATTTATATGCGTTTTATGTACTGTAAGTTGTCTGCTGTACTGTTATAAAGATCTCATTGATTTGTATTATAAGCTGATTAGAGTTTCATTTCACATTTTTTGCCCATATAAACATCAGCATCTGCACCAAATTGCATATTTTTGCTTAGATTGGGTCACATTTGGAGGTGTTTTTTTCCTCAAGTATGAACTCCATATTCTCCTATATCATACTATACAGTATGAACCATAGAAGCCAGATGTATCAAATATGATACTCAACAAAAAACAACTTTTCTTTTGTCTAAAATTTAAATAAACTTACTCATTCCAAACATGATTTATTTTTCTGACTATTATTTCATATGTCAGGCTTTACAGGGTTAAAACAGTGCCACAGTCTAAATCCCAGTGAAATGCACAAACCTCAGCCGTGACAGAGAAGGATTTCTACTGCCGCTGTCTCCCTGTGGCTGAAATGGCTCATTTACGAGAGAGAGAGAGGAGAGGACGGGGTGGGAGGTGAGCTAATTGATGTCCCTTCATTCCCCACAGAGCAGCTCTGGCCTGTCTATCACGCTGTCAGCCTGAATGCATCCTGGAGAAAAGACTAGACAAGAAAAATAGAGGTCCTTTCCTTCAGCCTCGGCAGTCTGGAACAACCCCTAACAGCAGGACAGGCCATACAGACAGGCAATTCTACTGTTAGACTTCATACAGCAGTCACCCAATTATTCTCCACGAATACTCTTCCTGAAGGACTCAACTAGAGGCTCCGCATGCAACACACACGCACAAAAAAAAGATCGCTTTACAGGGTCAACTGACTGAGAGGGTGTATATGGAGCAGTTGGCCTATTCACACCAAGTCTAAGTGGCTGACATATAAAACATGCATGACAAGGCAGAGAACAGAACGATGAATGACCTGCTGTACGCCGATGATGTTGTTTCTTTCTTTAAGTATTCAGATACTGAACAATTCATTGAGGTCCAAACTTTTTTCAGAGAAAAACAATGAAAAATACATAGAAATACACAGTGTTGGGCACGTTACTTTAAAAAAGTAATTAGTTATAGTTACTAGTTACTTCTCACAAATAGTAACTGAGTTAGTAACGGAGTTACATCATTATAAAAGTAACTAATTACTAGGGAAAGTAACTATTGCGTTACTTTAAAAAAAAAAATTCAAATATGTCAAATAACTTGGATGCCCCCAATATTAAATATAAGTCTAAAAATAAATGATGCTTGATCCGACTCGTGACTCATGATCCGCTCTTGCTCACGACATGAAATTTCTCTGTACTGTACTACGTGTTGTTAGCCATTAAAGAAAACGTAGTTTCATATTTATGTTTAAATAAGCCTATGTTATGTTTTAAATTTATCTACTTGATTATGAAAAGTGAGCAGCACGAGTAAGATAGAATACATCATACGATGCGCAATATATCGGGAGACATGGAGTGGGTCAGACATGATTTTGACCACTTCATCAAGTTTTGTTTTGTAGAAAGCCTTTCTTTAAAGTGAATTTCGTGTTGTAAAAATTGTATCTTAATTTTAATCAATGTTTTATCAACCAATTGCCTGGATTTAATAAATAAGAAGCAAATATAGCAGACAATATAATCATGACATGGAGGCGCCGGCGCGATCACTTGCACGTGAACAAGCGCGTCTTATAGGCTAAATGAACCGAAACTCAGCGGCTGCTTGCCTCACAGACATGAGGAATATATCTATAGTAAGCTTGAAATGTCTACTTTTAATAGAAATAATTCAAAACGAAAAGAAATAGGCTACTCTCTGATTATGTAATCCAAATGAAATGTGCATTCTCTCTCTAGGCGCGTCCAGTATGCGGAGATGAGAGTCAGCAATGTCAACTTCAACTTTGCAGCCGACACTGATTCAGAAAACATTACTTTATTAATAAACAATTAAAATGTCTCCTTGCTGTTTTTGTCACATTCATAATCATTACTTTTGCCAGTTCTTTATGGCAAGCGTTATGCGTGCGCTTGAGTGCTATATAGCCTATATTAAACGCTCATTATTATGGTTTATTCTCTCCAGTATTTAAGAAATTAAATTAATATAAATGTGATTAGTCAACTAATGGCTTAAATGAACAACTACTAGTCGACTAGAAAAAAAAAAACTTATTTCACATATTTTCGCAGCATGTCACAAAGGGTATTCTGGTTTGAGCTCGCGCTCCACTCGCATGCTCTGACACAGACACACACACATAGAGCCTGCATCGTACATTATTATCAGTTTAAAATTATATTTGTGTATGACTAACCTGTACTATTTCTTTACAACAAAACGCTTTGTAGGTATATCATCTCTAGTCACACACCAATCATCATCAGTTAGCATGTGTCCCACCCCAACACACACCAGAGATAAAACATTGCAGGTCCTATGGCTGAGAGAGAGACTACTCGGATTAAAACCTCTTCAGTGCTCAATTATAGTATGTTACATCCACGCCTTCCTGAACTCCAGTTCCCAGCATCCTCTTGTTCTCCACACCTGTCTGCACTTCCCTCATCAGTCTTCCCGCCATGTTCCCCAGATTCCCAGCACCTGTTGTTCCTCGTCAGCACTCCCTTTAAGTTGGACACTTTCCTTGCACTCCTTGTCCGTTCTTGATGTTGATGTTTAATGTGTGCATGCTGTTTCCTAGTTTCTAGTTTGTTCATTAAAGCCCATTCTACTGTGGATTTCTGTATTCGCCTCATCCCTGCAGCACCACACGTAACAGAAGAACGGACCAAAACCATCTGGAGATCCACAGCTAAAAGATGGGCTTATTCCTGGTTCCCGTGCCTCCCGTGCCTCCCATGCCTCCCAAACCAGCCACAGCGGGGGATCGTCTCATTGGGCTCCTGCAGGACGGACGTTCACTGGAGAGGTATGTGGAGGAGTTTGTTGAGTTGGCTTTTTTGACGAATTGGTCAGATGCCTGTTTAAACGCCCTTTTTCTGGAGGGGCTGGACGAGAGCATAATCCGGTTTGATGAACCTGACAATTCTGTTTCCTTAAACGATACTATTAATCTGATTTTGTATTTGAATGGTTCCGAGTTTATTGTCGAAGAGGTTCAGGGTGATAAGTGCATATCTCGTCCAGCTCCCCCAGAAACACGGGCGGCCTGGCCAGTTCGTCAATCTCCATCTTCCTCTGCATGCCCCTCCAGTGAGCTCTTCCCCAGTGTCCTGCCGGACCCAAACCCCCGTATGGCCAATGATAAGTCCTCCGCTGGGCCCAGACGGCCCAAGAGGGAAAAGAAGAGGGCCACCAAGCAGCCCAAGTTTCCTGAGCTTTCCGCCTCCAAGCAGCCCAAGTTCCCTGAGTTTTCCGCCGCCGAGCCAGCCGCTCCTGCTCCAGCCGCCGCCGAGCCAGCCGCTCCAGCTCCAGCCGCCGCCGAGCCAGCCGCTCCAGCTCCAGCCGCCGCCGAGCCAGCCGCTCCAGCTCCAGCCGCCGCCGAGCCAGCCGCTCCAGCTCCAGCCTGCCACGAGTCCGCTCCAGTAGCCCACGAGCCCTTCAAGCCCCTGAGTCTCCCCAAGAATTTTTTTTGGGGGGGAAGGGTACCCGTGGGTGGGAAAGATGGGGGTGGGCTCGGAGACCCGCCGTGGCCTTCCCTAGCTCCTGACCCGCCGTGGCCTTCCCTAGCTCCTGACCCGCCGTGGCCTTCCCAAGCTCCTGACCCGCCGTGGCCTACCCTAGCTCCTGACCCGCCGTGGCCTTCCCCTGGCTCCTGACCCGCCGTGGTCTTCCCTAGCTCCTGACCCGCCGTGGTCTTCCCTAGCTCCTGACCCGCCGTGGTCTTCCCTAGCTCCTGACCCGCCGTGGTCTTCCCTAGCTCCTGACCCGCCGTGGCCGCCCACGGCTCCTGACCCGCCATGGCCATCCCTAGCTCCTGACCCGCCATGGCCTTCTCTAGCTCCTGACCCGCCGTGGCCTTCCCTGGCTCCTGACCCGCCGTGGCCTTCCCTAGCTCCTGACCCGCCGTGGCCTTCCCTAGCTCCTGACCCGCCGTGGCCTTCCCTAGCTCCTGACCCGCCGTGGCCTTCCCTAGCTCCTGACCCGCCGTGGCCTTCCCTAGCTCCTGACCCGCCGTGGCCTGCCCTAGCTCCTGACCCGCCGTGGCCGACCCTAGCACCTGACCCGCCGTGGTCTTCCCTAGCTCCTGACCCGCCGAGGCCTTCCCTAGCTGCTGACCCTCCATGGCCGCCCACGGCTCCTGACCCGCCATGGTTACCCACGACTCCAGACCCGCCATGGCCGCCCAAGGCTCCTGACCCTCCATGGCCGCCCACGGCTCCTGACCCGCCGTGACGGCCCGAGGTCCTGGGACCGCCCTGGAGACCTCTGCACCCGTCTGCACCCCCCTGCACCCCCCGCACCTGCCTGTAGGTCTCCAGGGCGCCCACCCCCCCTCCCCAGTTGTTACATCTGAGGCGTGAGGACACGCCTCCCGGGGAGGGGGAGGTAATGTTACATCCACGCCTTCCCGGACTCCAGTTCCCAGCATCCTCCTGTTCTCCACACCTGTCTGCACTTCCCTCATCAGTCTTCCCGCCATGTTCCCCGGATTCCCAGCACCTGTTGTTCCTCGTCAGCACTCCCTTTAAGTTGGACACTTTCCTTGCACTCCTTGTCCGTTCTTGATGTTGATGTTGTTGTTTAATGTGTGCATGCTGTTTCCTAGTTTCTAGTTTGTTCATTAAAGCCCATTCTACTGTGGATTTCTGTATTCGCCTCATCCCTGCAGCACCACACGTAACAGAAGAACGGACCCAAAACCGCAGGAGATCCACAAATAAAAGATGGGCTTATTCCTGGTTCCCGTGCCTCCCGTGCCTCCCATGCCTCCCAAACCAGCCACAGCGGGGGATCGTCTCATTGGGCTCCTGCAGGACGGACGTTCACTGGAGAGGTATGTGGAGGAGTTTGTTGAGTTGGCTTTTTTGACGAATTGGTCAGATGCCTGTTTAAAAGCCCTTTTTCTGGAGGGGCTGGACGAGAGCATAATCCGGTTTGATGAACCTGACAATTCTGTTTCCTTAAACGATACTATTAATCTGATTTTGTATTTGAATGGTTCCGAGTTTATTGTCGAAGAGGTTCAAAGTGATAAGTGCATATCTCGTCCAGCTCCCCCAGAAACACGGGCGGCCTGGCCAGTTCGTCAATCTCCATCTCCCTCCGCATGCCACTCCAGTGAGCTCTTCCCCAGTGTCCTGCCGGACCCAAAACCCCGTATGGCCAATGAAAAGTCCTCCGCTGGGCCCAGACGGCCCAAGAGGAGAAAGAAGAGGGCCACCAAGCAGCCCGAGTTCTCTGAGTACTCTGCCCCCGTGCAGCCCGAGTTCCCTGAGTTTTCTGCCTCCGAGCAGCCCAAGTTCCCTGAGTTTTCCGCCTCCGAGCAGCCCAAGTTCCCTGAGTTCTCCGCCTCCGAGCAGCCGCTCCAGCTCCAGCCGCCGCCGAGCCAGCCGCTCCAGCTCCAGCCGCCGCCGAGCCAGCCGCTCCAGCTCCAGCCGCCGCCGAGCCAGCCGCTCCAGCTCCAGCCGCCGCCGAGCCAGCCGCTCCAGCTCCAGCCGCCGCCGAGCCAGCCGCTCCAGCTCCAGCCGCCGCCGAGCCAGCCGCTCCAGCTCCAGCCGCCGCCGAGCCAGCCGCTCCAGCTCCAGCCGCCGCCGAGCCAGCCGCTCCAGCTCCAGCCGCCGCCGAGCCCACGAGCCCTTCAAGCCCCTGAGTCTCCCCAAGAATTTTTTTTGGGGGGGAAGGGTACCCGTGGGTGGGAAAGATGGGGGTGGGCTCGGAGACCCGCCATGGCCATCCCTAGCTCCTGACCCGCCGTGGCCTTCCCTAGCTCCTGACCCTCCATGGCCGCCCAAGGCTCCTGACCCTCCATGGCCATCCCTAGCTCCTGACCCGCCGTGGCCTTCCCTAGCTCCTGACCCGCCGTGGCCTTCCCTAGCTCCTGACCCGCCGTGGCCTTCCCTAGCTCCTGACCCGCCGTGGCCATCCCTAGCTCCTGACCCGCCGTGGCCATCCCTAGCTCCTGACCCTCCATGGCCGCCCACGGCTCCTGACCCGCCATGGTTACCCACGACTCCTGACCCGCCATGGCCTCCCACCGCTCCTGACCCTCCATGGTAACCCACTCCTCCTGACCCGCCGTGGCCGCCCGAGGTCCTGGGACCGCCCTGGGGACCTCTGCACCCCCCGCACCTGCCTGTAGGTCTCCAGGGCGCCCACCCCCCCTCCCCAGTTGTTACATCTGAGGCGTGAGGACACGCCTCCCGGGGAGGGGGAGGTAGTGTTACATCCACGCCTTCCCGGACTCCAGTTCCCAGCATCCTCCTGTTCTCCACACCTGTCTGCACTTCCCTCATCAGTCTTCCCGCCATGTTCCCCGGATTCCCAGCACCTGTTGTTCCTCGTCAGCACTCCCTTTAAGTTGGACACTTTCCTTGCACTCCTTGTCCGTTCTTGATGTTGATGTTGTTGTTTAATGTGTGCATGCTGTTTCCTAGTTTCTAGTTTGTTCATTAAAGCCCATTCTACTGTGGATTTCTGTATTCGCCTCATCCCTGCAGCACCACACGTAACATAGTAACGCGGCATTTTTTTTTTTTTTTTTTTTTGTCAGTAACGGTAACGGCGTTGTAACAGGAGAAAAAGTAATTTGTTTGATTACTTGTTATTGAAAATGTAACACCGTTAGTAACGCCGTTTATTTATAACGCCATTATTCCCATCACTGGAAATACAATTCGTACATAGGGCCTCATTAATGAAACACGAGCAAAAACATATTTTTGTAACTATTTTTAAATTATTTCTTACATAAATTGTTTCAAATTAAATTTGACAATTAATGTAAGAATGGTTTTTATAAACAATGTGAGAATACTTAAGACAATAGTGTTTTTACTGAGTTCAAGTCAGTTAATAACTGTGTGAAGTCCATCAATTATGAAATGAAATACAATTCAGCTATAAGCAGCTCTACAGAACACAATAGTGTTGTTATTCAGATCGAGTCAGTTCAATATTGATTCAATTCAGTTCAATAACAGTGTCGATATAGCAAAATTTGAATGAGTTGATTCAGCTATAAAGCCTGTCTACAGAAGACAATAGTGTCATCATCCAACTCAATTCAGTTAAATTTTTTTGTTCTCATCCAATAATAACAGTGCAGTAAAATCGATAATGCAGTATTACTTATACTTCGGTGCTGTTGAATGCTTGAATCTGATTGGTTGACAACAACATTCTTTCTGATGTTCATTCATGTTTATTTGATGCTATAAACTAGTAGAAATGCACTATAAATTTATGTAGTTGCTGTGGAGTTTATTCAACTCATCGACTAGCATGTGCAGTCATGTTAATCTTTTGTGCAAATCCAACGTTGAATTGACCCTCGTTTGTGAAGCAGTCCGGCGTAAAATATTCCTCTTTGAATCAGAATCATTTTTTCTTTAATTATGTTGTCAATTAAAATATTAAACATTAATCATATCTGCAATACATTTATGTGGGTCCTGTTCTGTTTACTCTAACACAGTGTCTACACCGGACGCGAGTGTCGCGACGCAACAAAAGACAACAGAACCAGTTATATTCAGCGATGTTGTTTACACTGGATGCAGCGCGACGCGAACGTCAAAACTCCGACAGTAAACTGATGCCTCATTCTATTTATGAAGTACTGACACGAAGGACAAATGCTTGGCAACAGGCGCTTTGTTGCGTCCAGTGTAAACAGCTTTTACCTGTTGTGACGCGAGCGACAACGGTCGCGTCTGGTGTAGACACGGTGTAAGGGGGGCAAACTTCAGTACAGTGAACTATAGCAAATGTTGTAAAGCTCAGTGTGCAAATGCTAATTTTATTGTGTGGGATGTGAGCAGGTGGTGAGACCGAGCTGTGCATCTGAGGAAGGAAAATAACAAATGCTTGCTAAGGTCAGGCACTAAAATAAGTGTTACTGCTCAAAACCGTGGTTTAGCCACAGGGGACAAAAACACTTTGTATTCATACTGGCAAACGGATCACACAAACAACAACAAAACAACAACCTGAGCCAAACAACTCTGCCTGAAGATGTTTATAAAAGACAACAAGATGAGGAGATATACACAATGTTTCAGTGCATATCTCTATAGATTGGTGGTTCTCAACTGTTTTTTTTTTTTTTCGGGACCCAGATTTGACAACATTTGGATGACTGGCCGACTCGTACACACTCATCCAATGGATGGACGATCTGACAGGAGTGGCCTGACATCTACACCTACCAGATAGAGAAACCGAGCGTGTATAGTAAAGAGAAACTGAGGGCATATAAGTCTTTAGATGCCTATAATTATGTACTAACACTGGAAAACGTTGCAACTATTCGTCGTCACACACCTGACACATAACATGGGCCTTCACTGTTCCCCCTCTCTACAATTGCACTTAAGGCAAACGTAACCAAACCATAATCCATACCAACAAAAGACAATAGTTTATTCAATCTTAAAGGATTAGTTCACTTCAGAATTCAAATTTCCTGATAATTTACTCACCCCCATGTCATCCAAGATGTTTATGTCTTCCTTTCTTCAGTCGAAAAGAAATTATGTTTTTTGAGGAAAACATTCCAGGATTTTTCTCCATATAGTGAACTTCACTGGGGTACGGGCTGAAGGTCCAAATTGCAGTTTCAATGCAGCTTCAAAGGGCTCTACATGATCCCAGCCGAGGAATAAGGGTCTTATCTAGTGAAACAATCAGTCATTTTCTAAAAAAAAATAAAAATGTATATACTTTTTAACCACAAATGCTCGTCTTGTCCCTTTTTTATTTGTAAAGGGCATTTGACTTAGTCTTTGCACGTTCACTTTGTAGACACTTGCTCGGTACTTCCGCCTACGTCACGCGTGATCTTTCCAACATGAAAGCGTGCCGCATCGCAGAGCTAGTGCAAGACATGTATTCGTCGTTAAAAAGTATATAATTTTTTTTTTTTTAGAAAATTACCGATCTTTTCACTAGATAAGACCCTTATTCCTAGTCTGGGATCATGTAGAGCCCTTTAAAGCTGCATTGAAACTGCAACTTGGACCTTCAACCCATTGTACCCCAGTGAAGTTCACTATATGGAGAAAAATCATGGAATGTTTTCCTCAAAAAACATAATTTCTTTTCGACTGAAGAAAGGAAGACATAAACATCTTGGATGACATGGGGGTGAGTAAATTATCAGGAAATTTTAATTCTGAAGTGAACCAATCCTTTAACTGATCGTTTAAGCATTTTTCATGATCGTTTCTGTCCAGTCCGCTCGTTTTATTGCGTTTAACCACAGCTGTCGTAATTTTTTTTTGTCTGGCAATGGCAGCAGGTATGCGATAAAATTTCAAATTGGAGACTGTACTCCATTGATTCTGACACTCAACAACACAACAAGATGACGTTAAGCTCCTTATGTAGCCGCGACTCTGTGCTGGTTTGTATTGGCCGCCTCCAGTTTTCCCTTTGTTTTGCCTCCAGCTAATGCCGTGACGTAATTGTGATGTCGGCACTAAAAGGGTCTATTCTAACTGGGTTAATGGCAGAAAGAGTGTCCATGATAAAAAAAATAAAATAAAATAAAAAACGTATTCTTAAAATGTATTCTTTGTATTCATGTTGGTTTCATAATGTTTTAAAAAAAAAAAAAAAAGTTTCAAAGTAATGACTGTAAAAATGTCATGTGGTGTAACCACCAAGTAAAAAGTAATAACGTATTTCCAAACACCTTGAATGCATTTTTTTTCCAAAAATGTCTTTAAATCTGTTTTTCAAGGTAAAAAGTTTTTTTTACAAATACAATGAATACATAACTCACAAATACTCATAATAAATGTTTTCAGGGAATTGCACCACATGACATTCTACCTAAACTAACCTTGATTGATTGATTGATAGATTTCCTGTATATCTTTTGTTTTTTTGTTTTTTGCATGTTACAGTACATTGGTTGCACCACATCTTTGATGCGTCATCAAAATCTTCCCAGAAGACTTCATGTGGAATTTTTCATGTATTAAAACATTTTAGTATAATATCTGTAGGTAAATATTGCTTTGTGCATTAAAAACTTACTTTGCGACAACAGTGACTGAAGAAAAAAATTCAGAGCAAATACAGTATATAGCTACTATTGAGGGTAGTAAATCTCTTACTATTATGCTGGTGCAATGTCACACAATTATTGTGTTTTTATGATCAATCCCTGCTGTCACTTCTGAATTCTCAAGGTACTTTAGCACGTCTCCAGTTAGAACATATTCACCATTATTGAGTTTTCTATTTCCTCAGCTCATTCACCTCTACTCTGCAATTAAATTGAATCTTTTAGAATGCATTCCCAATGAAAACCTCATTTCTTTTACTCCCGTCGCCAAACATTGATTTCATCTCAACAAATAAGACCAATATCAACCATCATCTCCACCCAAATTCATTTGAGCACTATTATTATTGCCATCTATTTGTGCTATGTCCCAGTGAAATGAAATCTCAAGCTATAACCCATTAAATCATTTTCAATAAGCCTCCCATTTCACCAATGTAAACAAAAGCTAAAAACGGTGAACTTTAAGAACCTATTCCAAGGGCTGTAAAACAGAAAATCCCATTCAGAAATATAAAAACCTCTCTTTTACCATCAGGCCACATGATGGGATCAAAATAAATGTGAAGCATCTTTTGAGTCCCATTGTGAGCTGATGAATGACAGCAGAGTGTTCATAAATGGATGATGCTTTTATTGTCCTCCAAAGAAGGTCGCTGCATATCTCAAGGGCAAAGTCAATGAACTTAGTGAACAGGATTACGGGAAAATAAGGCTGAAAGTTGCAACATCTCAGAACAGTTCTGTGGTTTGTTCAAGAGTAAGAGTACTGCTATCATGATATATTAAAAAACTGAAAATCTATTCTGTAAACCTGAAAGCTCCAAGTTCAGGATCATCAATTGATTATCCACCTCAGGGCTGTAGTCTAGACTGCTCAACCTCTTCACCTGTTCATCTCTTAAAACTGAAACTGAAAACTTTAAACTGAAGAATTCTTCCTCGGGCTATACAACCCTTTCCCCCAGCATTCCCTTATGTGGGAGATTCAAGCTCCTGGATATACTTAGCGAATTTAAAGCTTCAACATATACAGCAGATTTAGTTTGAGAAAGTGAGTGATCCTTCCACTAAAATAAGCTTTCTGTGGCCATGAGTCAGTGACTCCCTTGTTGAGAGACATTCAATTATTAGCAGCCAAAACTAATTACATTTAACAGCAGCCATCCACCAAGATTACAACAGACAGGGGACAAAAGTGCTGAGCGTTACTTAATGGGTGCTGTTAATCTCGGATGAGAAAAGAGAGTCGGATCTTTAAGGAAGGACAGCATTTATCTGCCATTGCTTTTTGCTGTTGATTTTTTTATTTTTTTTTTTTAGTAGAGGGCAATCTCGTGGCTGCCCCCGGCCTGCAAAGTGCGATGGGGGTATGTGGCAAGCAGGGTGGGGCCGAAAGCCGTGGGAACGGAGCACCACACCGGTCTCGAGTGTCACGCAGGTGCCATCTTAGCAACCACCCACCCATAACTCCCTAGTAACCAGCTAGAAACACCCTAGCAACCACCCAGAACACCCTAACAACCATCCCGAAGGATAAAAGGAGGAGTGACTACAGTGAAGGACGAGAGATGTTGGTGTTTTATTATGTTTATATGCGGCAGTCGTCCGTGAGGGGCTGCCATTTTACTTTTGTTTTTTGTTGTTTGTTTATTTTTGGATTAAAGTTGAACGTTCACCGGTTCCCACCTCCTTCTCTGAACACAAATCTTGCTACATATATCTTAAATTTTAGATTATAATTGTAGTTTTATGAAGAAAAAGCTGTGCCCTATAGATAACGATGTGATTACGAGCAGGTTGAGTTAAAGGACCTGTTAGCCTGTGCCATCTAGAGTTTCATGACAGAACTTTGTATTTGTCTGAAAAAACTAATTTCATTGATTTGAAAAAATCTTGGTGCGAACAACACTGTGCATAAACACACACACGTACGCTATCAAATTCAACAGAAAAAAAACATCATTTTGTACATCCGTATTTAAATGCTGAAAAAACTGGGAAAAACCTCATTCCAGTCTAACAAAATCTTAACCGTATCGCTGATATATTTATACATTAATATTAATAACTGTGTTGCTGATGTGAAAATATAATGAAAATGAAATGAAAATTTACAACATTGAAAAATAAATCTTGATAATCTTTTTTTTTTTTTTTTTTGGCCAACAAGTTTCTAAAAGACAAATTCTTGTCTTGAGACTATATAGTAAAATATTTGGTAGCACTTTATTTTACAGTCCTATTCTGCATGTACCAACATTTTGAGTTTACTCGCTTCATTCGCGCGTGAAATTCACTTCACAACAGACGCAAATTCGCGTCACGGGAATATATGTGTCCCTCAGACTCTTCCACTTCTTTCTGCACACTTCCTCTGAATAAACACATCAACTCGTCAGCGGGAAAGTAGTTGTAAAATACGGCGAATAAGCTCAATTTACCAGCTTTAGCTAGCTTGTAGTCTCAATATGTATATATATAGCTCAAATTAAGTAAAGAGCATTTTTTACAACTTACCAGATTGTCCAACCTCCTCACTCACTTTCTTCCAAGCAAGATCCTTTTTTATTCCCGTTTCTATAAAAGTACAAAGATGTATCGTACAGCTCCGGGTATCCACATACAGCGATGATGATTTTGTCCTCCATTGTTGTTTCGGATTTCTGCCTCCACTCGCTACGTCGTAATCACATCACTACTAGAGCAAGCTCCTGATTGGTTAACGTGGCGCGAATATTCGCCAAAGTTCAGATTTTTCAACTCGCTCAATTCGCACCGCGTCATTCGCACGAATCGCACCGCAGGATGTCTATCGCGTCTTTGCATTGACTTAACATGTAAATCACTCGCCCTTAACGCTTCATTCGCGTCTGGTGTGAGCGCAGACTGGAATTATTGGCGACTCGTTTCAGGCAGTTCAGAATCGTTTTTTTCTTTTGGAAGACAAAAAGGTAATATTCAAAAAAGCATAATGGGGCACTTTAAGTCACCAAAATGACATATCATAAAGCTATTTAAAAGACCACTGTCTTGAAATGAAAACTTGAATATTGTACAAGAAAAAAATGGTACAAACTGTAATTAACAAAATAGGTTTTTTAAAAAAAACAAATTCTCCATTTTCATCCGTGGATTAGTCTAATATTTTTTTTATGAAGTGCTCAGTGTTGGTAAGGCTGTGAAAACTGCTGTCAGGACACCTCTAGATAACATATCCTGGCTGATTTATCACCAAACCACTTCTTTTAGTCATCTGGGAGATATAAGCTGACTCACAATGTTTGCTTTCCAGGAAAATCAGTTTCAGAGTCGTATGTTGAATAGGGTTTGTATGGTAACAGTCTGCATGGCTTAAAGAAATGTTAACATCACAGATATTCACAGATATCACAGATATTTCAGCACCTTTGACATTTAAGCAATCTCAGGGGCCACAGTCTAGCCCAGGGACCAAGAGAGCAGCCCTCAAATAAAGGAAGAGAGATCAGTTTTGTCCCTTTTGGTGGGAAAGAGTGAATCCCTTTGCAATTTATGCACAGTTCATAACTACAGTGACACGCTTGTCTGACAAACAAGACAAAAATGAAATACCACAGGAAAGATGAATCTAGCATTGCATACTGACAGTTTCTAATTGCCTAATTAGTCAACAGAATGAGATTGGGCTGTTAGTATCAAACAAATATACTCATCACTGTGGGCATATTTTGCAGATACCAACAGAGTCGAATAACAAAGCCTTCAAAAATCAAATCTGCTGCTTAATAAAGTAATAAAGCCACACTGAGAGAAAAACATTCAACTAGAAGCACTTAATTAGATTGCCAACAACTAGCATGGCAACACCGGTCCCACTTTACAAAACAATTTAGTAGTAAAAACAAGTCACCAAAAGCTAGCATCAAAACACTTCTACAAGATTTGTCATTTGTGATGTACATAAACATGATGTACAACTTGTCAATAACATATTTAAGTCATATTTCACCCCCAAAATCTAAGATAATAAATTAGAAAATATATGGACCAAGTTTTCGGACTTTCTTCAAGGGGGCGCTGTCGAGCCCCCCTGCCACGCCCGGGTACCAGCCTCTGCGGCGTCCTAATGGCCGCAGATTCCAATGTGTGTGCCAATTTTCAAGAGTTTTTGAGCATGTTAAGGCCCCCAAAAAGCCCCGGAAGACGGAAAAAAAATAATAATAATAATAATCCTTAGGGGATCAAGAGGGCCCTGCGCCATTAGTGGCTTGGGCCCTAATTACATTTTCCATACATAAAATAAAGCTTGTTTAAAACCACTAAGATCATTTAAATTGTAACATTAGTTTTTCTGAAAATTAGAGAAATTAACATTTCTCGCTCTGTGTTCATGTAAAAAAATATCCATATTTAACAAGTTATGAAGTAAAATATCTAGCTTCCACCAGACCATCTTCCGTATTCAACGTACGAAGAAAGTGTAAAACTCTTGCAGTTCAAAACGCTTATGCTACGTCCTACGCCTTCCCTATTTAACTTACGGAAAAAGTGTAACTGACACGATGCCAGTTTACACTTTCTTCGTAACTTAAATACGGAAGGCAGTCTCGCGGAAGCTAGATATTTTACTTCATAACTTCATAACTTGGTAAATATGGATTTTTTTTAAAATCACAAACGGCCTTTATTAACCCTCCGGAGCCGTGTGAAGTATGTTTATGATGGATGGATGTGGATGGAAGCACTTTCTTCAGCTCATACTTGTAACCCCTGTTCACTGCCATTATAAAGCTCGGATGCATCAGGATATTTATTAATATATCTCAGATTGTGTTCATCAGAAAGAAGAAAGTCATATACACTTTCATGGCTTGACAGTGAGTAAAGTCTGGGGTCATTTTAATTTGAAAGTGAACTAATCCTTTAAGTATATTATTATATTAATACATTTAATAGACAGACGGATGGACAGATGGATTTAGTTACCCTGCCTTGACATGTTTTTGAGAGATTCATCCAAAAACTACACAATTACACACAGAAAAACAGAACAGAATAAAAAGTCAGGGTGTTTTGATCACATCAGAAGTTCTCTGAGCACTTTTACATCTGAATGCAGGAGGCGATACTGCTATCTCAGATCAGAGATGGACGTTATAACTGCTGGATGACAGGCTCCTCTGAGACTCGGTGTGAAAGTCACCTTTATATGCTGATCTTGATCAAGTCTCCCCTAATCAGATCCTAACAAGAGGACTTTACAGGGAATTGAGCTGAAAGTCTGAGACAAGAGAACTACAACACTTTCTAAGAGGTTAGCGAAACGCTGGAAAATGTTCACAAAGCATACGTAAATTTGACATTAGAACTATGCAAGCCAGTCATGTAAGAGTTCACCCAAAAATGAAAATTCTGTCATTAATTACATAATGTCATTACATTAATGACATTAATGTCTCATGTCGTTCCACACCTGTAAGACCTTCATTCATCTTCAGAACACAAATTAAGATATTTTTGATAAAATCCGATGGCTCAGTAAGGCCTCCATTGACAGCAAGATAATTAACACTTTCAAATGCCCAGAAAGGTACTAAAGACATATTTAATTTTAATTTTTATTTATTTTATTTTTATATTTACAGTGGTTTAACCTTAATGTTATGAAGCAACAAAAATACTTTTTGTGCGTCAAAAAAAAAAAAATAAATAAAATAAAATAAATAAATAAATAAATAACGACTTTATTCAACAATTTCTAGTGATGGGCGTTTTCAAAACACTGCTTCATGAAGCTTCGAAGCTTTACGTATCTTTTGTTTTGAATCAGTGGTTCGGAGCGTGAATCAAACTGCCAAAGTCACGTGATTTCAGTAAACGAGGCTTCGTTACGTCATAAATGTTTCGAAACTTTTCGAAATTTCAATGGTTCACATGACTTTGGCAGTTTGATACACGCTCTGAACCACTGATTCGAAACAAAAGATTCATAAAGCTTCGAAGCTTAATGAAGCAGTGTTTTGAAATCACTAGATATTGTCGAATAAAGTCATTATTTTGGTTTTTTTGGCACACAAAAAGTATTTTTGTCGCTTCATAACATTAAGGTTGAACCACTGTAGTCACATGAACTGTTTTAAATACACTATGTCTTTACCTTTCTGGGCATTGAAAGTGTTAATTATCTTGCTGTCAATGGAGGCCTCACTGAGCCATTGGATTTTATCGAAAATATCTTAATTTGTGTTCTGAAGATGAACGACGGTCTTACAGGTTTGGAACGACATGAGGGTGAGTAATTAATGACAGAATTTTCATTTTTGGGTGAACTAACCCTTTAATTCCGGACAAAAGTTTGAAATAATTACGATTTTTTTTTTTTTTTTTTATGTTGTTGAAGGAAGTCTCGGTTACACTTTACATTTATGTTCTGAGTAATAATTAACAACGTATTTAGGGTTAGGATTTGGTTTAGGGTTAGTTGCTTGTAATTACTATAAATAACAAAATACAATGTCAAACAAAAAACAAGTGGGGATTTGTAACTGTTAAGCAGGTGAACCAAAGCAGCCTTTGCTTTAAATGAAATTTTCAAAGCACACCGCACCTGTGGAAACTTGTGTGTAACCTGTAAAACATCATTCCCTGAGGCATCACACAGTAGATTAACCGCTACTGACTGTGATTTGAACTGACTTACGTATTCAGAGCCACTCCTGATACACCTAAAGAGAGCTCAACATCTGTGGTTTCACGAAACATTAACCAGTCACATTTAAAAGTGTCCTTTTATGCCCATGTCCCTTCTTGTGCTTCCAAGTGTAAGTTAGTAGGGGAGTTCCAAACCAGGACGGTGTTGGTTTGCCCCTGGCAGAGATGAAAACGTTTGTTCTGCAGTAAGCCTGAGGGCACTTGTTCTCAAATGGGCAGAATAAAAAACCAATGAAAGCACCCAGAGTGCAGGTCTACGAAACTCTGCTCACCAGAAGCTTTTGGGTGCATATAAAGTCCATGTGAACCTACGGCTGACAGTGGTTAATGCTTAAAGACCTGGGAAGAAAGGTGACGTTTCCGAACAGATCAGTTTACAGAGTGAGATGTTGAGGATTAATTCCACCAAAAATGAAAATTCATGCTTTACTCATCCTCATGTCATTCCTAACCATTTAATAAATAAAGAAAAAATTCAGAAGATGTATACTTGTTTGTTTTTTACATGAAATACAATGAATGATGCTTTCAAGCTTCAAAAAGGAAATAAAAATACCATAAAAGTGGTCCACACAACCCATGCACTATATTCCAAGATAACAAACTAGATAAAACAAACTACTTAAAGGGTTAGTTCACCCAAAACTGAAAATTATCCCATAATTTACTCACCCTCAAGCCATCTTAGGTGTAAGTGACTATGTTCTTACAGACGAACACAATCAGAGTTACATTAAAAAACACCCTGGCTCTTCCAAGCTTTACAATGGGAGTGAATGGTGCCTTTTTTTTTCTTTTTAGGAGCCCAAAAAAAGTGCATCCATCCATCATAAAAGTAATCCATACGGCTCCAGGGGGTTAATAAAGGCCTTCTGAAGCAAAGCAATGTGTTTTTGTAAGAAAAATATCCATAATAAGAACTTTATAAACTGTAACCACTAGCTTCCAGTAACAATTGTTTGGCTCTTGCAATTTCGCTCTCCTTATTAATTTTATTATTTTATTTTTCATCGGATTCCATCTATATTGAAAGGTGCAGCATGTGGAGGATTGGTGTGCAAATGGTAGCTTTGGTAGGCCAAAAACACACAAGAAGCGTTGGGGTAAAACAATATCAGCCATTACAGACATTCGCATTCGGACAGGATTAGATTTCACAGAGAACCACTAAAGCCCTATTCGCACAGGATTAATATTATCTGGGGACCTCGTGTGATTTAGAAATGACAACCCCCACCCCACCCCACCCCACCCCACATCTGAATTTCATGTGCCGCATTCGCAGGGGATAAGCGAAGCCTGTGATTTTACTCGAATTTACTGTACGGTGTACATTTTAGGACATCCTCACACCTCAGTCATACAACGAAAAGGCATACCTCAGAATAAAAGGCATCAGACGAAAATGCATCAGATGAAACGGACTCAGACAAAAAGGCATCAGACTAAAAGGCATCAGGTTTTTTTTTTTTTTTGGCTATGTTTTTTTGTATAACTTTCTTTTGGCTTTTATCCCATCATAATGCCATCCTTCAGTTGTCTTTTTCTTTCTCCCCCCTTTTTATATTTATCTGTAACTATTCCCAAATTGATGTAAGGTGTGTGTGCGTGCATATTAATTATGTAGAATCTATCTATTGATGGTATATATATATTGGGGGGGGGGGGGGGGGCAAGGTAAGCTATAGGCTACCTGATGATATTTTATTCTTACAGCTTTAATTAAATATTGGACTGGTTTGGTTCTATACAGAAAAGAACATGGCGATTTTCACATTGGTCTGCAGAAAAAATAAAATTAATTGACTCTTTGACAGCAGGTGGCGCTGGAACAGCAGACATAAAGCCGTTTCCTTGGTAACCTCTGTACACAAAGTAGCTGTGCTTATAACAATGCAGTCTAATAGCTTGAAAGATTTTTTACTTCCCTTATGAATATTAACCATGGTTTTACTACAAATAAAACAAAAAACATGGTTATTGTAGTTAACCGTGGTAACCACAAATTAACCATGGTTTTGCTACACTATAGTTTATGGTAATTTTTAGTAAAACTATTGTTATACAAATATTATCAATCTGACAAAAAAAAAAAAAAAAAAAAAATCATAGTTACCACACTTTTACTATAATAAAACCATGGTTAATTTTCATAAGTGTTCACGACAGTTTGCAATGCAAGCTAGTTGCAATGTGTTATTTAGCTAACATTTATACATGCAAATAAAACTAGCGAATAATACAAATTTACGAGTTTATGTTTTATACAACTTAGTGTAACATTTAACAGTTAGAAAACTGCGTACATGTGACGTCACATTGAGGCGGGGCAATTCGCTTCCTTCTAAGTCCGTTTCATCTGATGCCTTTATGTCTGATGCCTTTTTGTCCGAGTCCGTTTCGTCTGATGTCTTTTTATCTGAGTCCGTTTCGTCTGATGCCTTTTCTGAGGCTGTTTTGTCCGATGCCTAATTGTACGAGACCTGACACCTGAAGTCGTTTTTCCTGAGATCTGAAGCCTTTCAGTCTGAGGCGCGATGCCGTTTTGTCCAATGACTGAAGCCTTTAAGTCTGAGGCATGATGCCTTTTCGTTGTATGACTGAGGTGTGAGGATGTCCTAAAATGGACACCAACGCACAGGAAACAAAAGCCTTGAAAAAAATGATATACAACCCCGCCAAATCACAGAGATGCCGATTCGCACGGGACTAATATTATCACAGGACCTCGTTGTTCGGCGAAATAGGGTATGTCTTTTGCAGGAGAATTTTGACTTTACAGACAAATTTTTACATTTTGACAAATTACAGACATGGTCAATTCGCATGGGATTAAGATCACAGACAACCTCCGCGATTATTACAAATGACTCGAGGGCTAAAGTTTGCTCCGGAATTTTTACAGAGGTTGTGTGAGAAAAACAGACTTGACAGATTTGGTTCTGCAGAGCTGTAGGTGCTACACACTAGGGGTGAAACGGTTCTCGGTAAAAAAACGAACCGTACCGTTCTGCACACTCGGTTTGGCAAGCGTACTGAACCGTGACTTCAGAACCGAGGTACGTACCGAACCGTGAGTTTTGTGTACCGTTACACACCTATTAATTACTCACCCTCATATCGTTCCACACCTGTTCATCTTCGGAACACAAATTAAGATATTTTTGATGAAATCCGAGGGTATCTGATCCACACATAGGCAGCAACGTCATTGCACCTTTTGACATCCAGAAAGGTAGTCAAAATAGTCAATGTGACTACAGTGGTTCAACCTTAATGTTATGAAGCGACAAGAATACTTTTTGTGCGCCAAAAAACAAAGTAATGACTTTATTCAACAATTTGAACCGTTGTCATACATAGTGAACTCAGTGCAGGCTTCCTTGTGTACACCCGAACGCCAACTCAGTATTGGCCCGAAGCTGAACATGTGAGCAGCACGACGCATGCATGTGATGCTGACACAGGATCCGGCCACTACGTATGACAACGGTTCAAAAACTAAAGCATTCCGGTTTAATGCGTTTTCAACTACCTCTGGAAGTGGTCGAAAGTGGACAAGCTCAAAACGTTTTAGACCCCGTTAACACCTGCATTTAACGTCATCCACTTGTGATCCGATCGACCAAAACACATCTTAATACCAGGTGTAAACAGGGCCTAAGTATGGCCAATGTGTTCAAATGTATTCATCTGTCTGATACTAGCAAGTTGTGAAGTTCAGGATGCTCGTTTTGGACTAGGGAGAAAGTTTTCAGCTCTTAAAGTTATTGTATAATCAATCTACAAAAAGTTGTATTAAACTGTACAAGATCAATGAAAATTGGATTCCTCATGACCCTTAATGCTCAGTCGGACTAAATAAATATGTCTGATCTGATTAAAATGTTCATTTTTATTTTAGCAGTGCCTCTCAAAAAAAATAGAGATTTGTCAGCCAAACACATTTCCTGATATTTTCAACAGGACTGCCATTTGGAAACCAAACAAACACTTTAATCTAGTGCCTTAGACTCCTAAGCAATGGAAGAAGTACTGATGAGTCATTTTTTAATTTCCAATGGATTCTACATCCAGCTGGGTTTATGCTTAAAGAATGCCTTTAGCCCACAATATTTGTTGGCCATTATACACTGTGAAGAATCCCACATGCTATGGGCACACATCCCGTTGAAATGATTATGTCCTGTCGTTTGCTTTGCAGAGTCACATTAAAAACGCCAAGGCAAATGAGTCAATTTTAAAGTACTAAGTATACCAAAATTAGAAAATTAATATTCTACCACAGAACCCACAAATGCTGCTAAACAAATTAAATATTCTCATGTTTTCCCAATCGCCAGATCTAAACATCACTGCGCTTCACACCTCAAAGAGCTGCAGTCTTCTGCAACATCCCACAACAAACAGATGAGAATTTGTTTGACAGCGTTCAAAGAGGGACTGAAACTCTGAAGACAAAGGGTGGCCCTCTAGACCTCAGACAAAACAGCATATTTAATTTAAGGCAAACTAAATCAAGGCTGTCAACAGTGGAAGCAATGTCCATTCAATATGTATGGTTTTGTACCTAGGTATCAGTCATGGGTTGACAGAACAGACCATACTTGTCATTGCCTCGCTTCTTTTAAAATTAAATATGAAATCTGGGACAATGACAAATAGAGTGCACAAGATGAACAAAAGGAAAAACCGTATACTCTTAACCCTAAACCTAATCAGGTAACACATTGAATTAAACATGAATTTTTTACGTAGCAAGACTTTTTTTTTTTTTTTAGACCGTAAGAATGTTAATTCAAGTGCGCCATTTGGGACAGAGAACAACTCTTTATTGTCACCTGTACGGTGCACTGTAAACCCGAACAAGTTGGAAAAACTCAAAAAATTTGAGGCAATCAGTTAAGATCTTTTTGATAAAATCCGATGGCTCAGTGAGGCCTCCATTGACAGCAAGATAATTAACACTTTCAAATGCCCAGAAAGCTACTAAAGACGTATTTAAAACAGTTCATGTGACTACAGTGGTTGAACATTAATGTTATGAAGTGATGAGAATACTTTTTGTGCGCCAAAAAAAAACAAAATAATGACTTTATTCAACAATATCAAGTGATGGGTGATTTCAAAACGCTGCTTCATGAAGCTTCGAAGCTTTACGAATCTTTTGTTTCGAGTCAGTTGTTCGGAGCGTGTATCAAACTGCCAACGTCACGTGATTTCAGTAAACGAGGCTTCGTTACGTCATAAGTGTTTCGAAACTTTTTGAAATTTCAATGGTTCACGTGACTTTGGCAGTTTGATACACGCTCCGAACAACTGATTTGAAACAAAAGATTCGAAAAGCTTCATGAAGCAGCCATCACTAGAAATTGTTGAATAAAGTCATTATTTTGTTTTTTTGGTGTACAAAAAGTATTCTTGTCGCTTCATAACATTAAGGTTGAACCACTGTACTCACATGAACTGTTTTAAATATGTATTTAGTAGCTTTCTGGGCATCTGAAAGTGTTAATTATCTTGCTGTCAATGGAGGCCTCACTGAGCCATCGGATTTTAACAAAAATATCTTAATTTGTGTTCGATGAACGAAGGTCTTACGGGTGTGGAACAACATGAGGGTGAGTAATAAATGACAGAATTTTCATTTTTGGGTGAACTAACCCTTTAAGTAAGCAGAACTGGCAGATTTTTGTTTTGTACTCATACATTTTCATTGTTCTTAACTTGAAATGTTTGAGTACACTAATTCATACATTTAACTTATAATTATCATGTAACCTCAATATGAACATTTTTATCAGTGTAAACTTAGCTAGCTATAACAAGCTAATTCAGAAAATGCTAAGTTGCTAACATGTTAACAATAGTATGGTATAGCACTTGCTGAATGACTGCAGAAATATAAAGCATTTAACATTCTTCCTCTCAAACCAAACCGCAAAAACCCACATTAACAGAAACTCCTCTAAATTAGCATAACAAAACATTAATCACTACTAAATCTCCCACTTAACATTAATCTTGCAAAAAAAAAAAAACATTAACACTTAATTTCTGCATTTACTCTCCCTTTCGAGTGCCATGGGCAAAGCATGCTGGGAAATAGAAATCCCAGCCCAGTTTCAGTTAAACTTAAGTTTATCTAAATTAAAAGAAATAAGTTCATAAAACTCAAAACAATGAAACAGTTCAGTTTACTTAAAATGTATCAGTTCTGTGAACTTGAAAGAAAAAGAAAGTTCATTTGACTGAACTAATTTGTTTAATTTAAGTTTGTCCTACTCAAACCAATTATTTTGAGCATTAGGGTATACAGTGTAAACCGATTGGTCTATATATTGTGTTCTGTATTTTGAGACCAATAGGTCTCATACTCATGAATGTTTCATAGTTCCTGCTCTGTTCGTAACCATCACTTGGTACCACTATGACAAAGTAGATTCTGGAACAGCTCACCACTGAGTGTGACTGACTGTTCGCATCACTTCCTTTCCTTGTCATCTCCTGCCAATGTGGGTGCAAAGAGCAAACTGTTAAGGTGACCTTTACACACACAACCACAATAAAAGCCTACTCAAGCAGCTTCAGGCCTTTGATGATCGATTGTAATCCAGCTTTACCAGATGGATCGCTTGCAGTAATATAACACCAACTTCAATGTGAGGCATCTCTCAGTCAGGACATTGAAATATGAAACACTGTGAGAGCGAGAGAATCAGAACACGTATATGCGTCTGACTGATAAAGCTAAGTGAGGCTTGTACTTTCATGAATCGTGACAAAATATCTTAAAAATTAGATATTTTAAAGAATGTTTTGATTAAAAAAAGAAAGTCAACAAGGTCCAAATATCTTGGACAGTGAGTCTATGTTGCCTTCTGTTTTTACAACACCTGTTAAGTAGTCAATGGGTGAAATACATTATTCTTTTCAATAGTCATAACTGTAGACCATTTTAATTTTGTGTAGACGTTTTTTTGTTTTCTAAATGTATACTTGAAAACTTGATGCTAGATTACTGAAAAATAAGCAATTTTTAATTAATTTAATTATTGTTTTATATTCAAATACTCCGTTAGTTTATTTGTTCATTATTACTTATAATAATTGAAAAATACTTCAAGGCTACTGTTTTAATTTAGTTTGTTAACATTAAAATGTAACTTCTGTAACATTTGTAACAATGTAACAAGCATGTTCAATAGCATATTAGTTTTTGTTGTGGTTTAAAAATTGGTATAAACAAATATGATATTTCACTGTCAAAAAATAAAATTAAAAAAATCATGTCCATTCATAGTGCACAAAATGTTGAAGAAAGACAACAATTGATGTGTAGTTGCTGCTTTATCGATTAATAAAGACAAACCGGCATCCCACAGGTTTGGTAATTCATGCTCAATTTCCTTATTATCAAAAGCCCCTGATAAATATAAAAGGAATTTCTTGCATAATCATACTGTGAATCTGCAAATTAATGCAGTTTGAATGTATGAAAGTCATTATCCATAATAAAAGAAGGCGCATAACTTATAATGCATTCACTGTCATAAAATAGTCATTCACTAATATAATGTTACTGTAGCTATTCCTGTTAAAAATTACAAAGTGCTACATGTAATACATGTTTTCATAGTTACAAAAGACCAGAAAGGCTTTAGGGTACCTTTTCAGTAAATGTAAAATGATACTTCAATTACACATCAACATAATTAACTCTGATTTTATGGCCTTGACAGCCGTCATGCTTTACTACAGCCAGATTATGGTGGGAAATGGCTGCTTTCCATTCACAGTCACACACGCACTCGTATCATATGACCTTTCCCAAAAGCCCTTTCTGTGCCTGTAACCAACCTGCCACTCTTATCCCACTCCTTCTCAGTTCAGTTGTGTGTATTTCTCACACCCTTTCATTCAGCATTCAGAGGGGTTGTGGTTAGACGTTGCCCACTGATGCCAAACTGGGATGAGTTCCCTTGGATTCCTAAACATAGCAACCTAAAGCAAAAAACTAATTTGAAATCAGCCCAAAAAGGCTTCCCTTTACAAACATTGTGCTTGGGTCATTCCACTACGCATTACTTTCATGTTTCCAAACTTTTAATTATTAAACTTATTAGTTTTTTTAAATCACAATTAAAAACTAAAGTATTTTTTGATGTTAAAACATTTTCCCCTATCACAGTTTAATATGCAAAAAAGTCAACCTTAACCATTTCAGTCATTTATTACTCACCCTCATGTCGTTCCACACCCGTAAGACCTTCATTCATCTTCGGAACACAAATTAAGATATTTTTGATAAAACCCGATGGCTCAGTGAGGCCTCCATTGCCAGCAAGATAATTAACACTTTCAAATGCCCAGAAAGCTACTAAAGACATATTTAAAACAGTTCATGTGAGTACAGTGGTTCAACCTTAATGTTATGAAGTGACAAGAATACTTTTTGTGCCCAAAAAAAACACTTTATTCAATAATTTCTAGTGATGGGCGATTTCAAAACACTGCTTCATGAAGCTCCGAAGCTTTACGAATCTTTTGTTTCAAATCAGTGGTTCAGAGCGTGAATCAAACTGCCAAAGTCACGTGAACCATTGATATTTCGAAACGCTTATGACGTAACGAAGCCTCGTTTACTGAAATCACATGACTTTCACGCTCCGAACCACTGATTCGAAACAAAAGATTCATAAAGCTTCGAAGCTTCATGAAGCAGTGTTTAATCGTCATTAGTCATTATTTTGTTTTTTTGGTGCACAAAAAGTATTCTCATCGCTTCATAACATTAAGGTTGAACCACTGTAGTCACATGTACTGTTTTAAATATGTTTTTAGTACCTTTCTGGGCATTAGAAAGAGTGAATTAACTTGCTGTCAATGGAGGCCTCACTGAGCCATCGGATTTTATCAAAAATATCTTAATTTGTGTTCCGAAGATGAACAAAGGTCTTACGGGTGTGGAACGACAATGACAGAATGATAGAATTTTCATTTTTGGGTGAACTAACCCTTTAAGTAAGCCACTGCAGGTTGATTTCCCTGTATAGTACTATAAACAAAGTGGCACTATCAAAACATTGCTCTGTTTGTTTGAAAATCCTGACCAGCCTGACTCAGCAACACTGACTCAACCAATGGCAGTCAGTTCTTTTTTGACCAATGGCAGATGGGGGCGTGTTCTGAAACAACTCCGTTTTGTTATCTGTAGTTGGGCAGAAATTACACCCTTTAATTTAAATAGGAGTGAATTTAAATGAATAAAATATTCACTAAAAGTTTAGTTTCAAAGTTTACTTTATGTTTTGGTTTAGTTTAGGTTTTTCTCATGTTCACAGAGCTTCTAAAAAAATGTTTTTTTGGTGGCATAACAACAGCATATAAACATGAGCAAATATTGTTCAATTTAAAACATTTAATTATGTTAGATAAAATGACAGCAATCTGTATTATAAAATAACATTTCAAAAGATGATTAAAAATATTGTAATTAACTTCCTGACCTCATAAGCTAACTCAAAATCCCACAGTGAGCAATGGCTAACTTTAGCACTTCATTTCCATCCTGTTAATTTTCTTGCCACCATGTAAATAGGTTATAATTAATGATGATTAAGTGCCTGAGCTTGACCAGAGCATATATTTGTAAGTCTAGTATATGGTGATTGACAAATAAGGTTTTTAAAAGTGTAAAAAAAACATAATGGAAATTAATTTTGAAGTTTTATTAAGTGTTAACAATGAGATTATGTGGTTTTTAGAATCAATTAATACTGCTTTTGTCATTTTTTACAAGATGGACAAAATTTGTCACCAAAAAAGTCATTCGGTTTAACCAAAATTTCGGTTTTACTGAATGACACTTTTGGTTATACTGAATGACGATATTTTCAATCAATGCTAACAGGCTGATATCTAGCTAGCTATCAAAAGGACAATCAAACATTTTATATTTAGTACAAGTTTTTAAAATATTACAACATTTTCCATGTTTTATAACGGTTGTACCGAATGACCTGATGTTTCGGGACATGCGTATGAGCAAGTGAAAACATGAATTTTTCAAATAGTTAAAAGAGAGTTAGTTACTTTGCTTCACGACCATGTGGTCCTTTGCAGGTGTCTGAATGATGTCACATCCTGTCACATGATACTGACCGCATGACTTGATCCAAAACGGTCCCTTTATATTGGTTACTCCGAATGACATCAATGAAATTAATTTTTTTTTTCCCCGGACATTCTTTCTCATAACAAAGCAACGACTTCTACACATAATTTTAATACCATTTTGCACTATGTTGATATTTTAAGATTTATATTTTTAGATATTTTAATCACAAATGAAATGGCTGTATTGGCCTTTGGACGGTTAAACCGAATGACCTTTTGACACTTCAAAATCTTTAAAATACCTTTATATGTAGCAAAATATAATTAAAACCTTTTGGATTCAATAAAAGGGATCTAGTTGTACTACCTTACATACTTTGGATGTCATATCTTTGTTTTTTATTATTATTATTAAGGCCTTTGGACAAAAAAATAATCCATCACGTCATTGACCCATATGCTTTTATAGCAAGTACATCTATAGGAGTTACAACCCAAGCGCATTCATTTTTAAAAACTTACTGAGTTCAAAAGGTACTGCATAACAGGAATGACCCGCTTGCTACTTCGACACATTCCTTCACACTTGGTTGCTTAAAAAGACCCTTGTTCACAGCAACCCATCACATCTTGACCCAGCCCTATGGAGTCTGTAATTGGCAATAAGGTGACCATTGTGAGCCCTCAGGCGAAAATAAACCAGCCTATTTGTGCAAACATGCATTTTCACAGCCAACATCTCTGATTAAAATGTCAGTAACGTCACCCGGCGAGCCCCACAGACTTTTTAATTTCGCTATAGATGGCTTGGTGCGATGCCACGTTATTTTCCAGACATCTTCTTCGTGCTAATACAGGATTTGCACAGCCTTCTCACACTTGAGTGATTCCAGTGCTTTTCTCCTTTGCGAGAGGAGTGATTTGGTGGCCCACTCAAAGACTAGAGCAGCCAGACAGAGGGTGAGGTTCCTGGGTTATGATTGAGGTCAGTTTGGGGCAGTCAGGGAGAGATGCCAAGCCACACAGGGCTTTTAGCAGCTGTTAATGAGAAAGAAGATCCTATTCTAGAGTGGCGGTCACAAAAAAGATGTTGTCAGATGGGCTCTAGGGGTCCGACCCTGTGTTAGTGCACTGCCAATATTAGTGTTCTTAATATAAGCTTTAAGGTTCAGTCACATTAGCGAAATTATGTGGGAGAAAAGGGTCTACTGTTCATTGTCAATAGTATAGTGACTGCTGCTCACACAGAAGTCACCTTCAAACCAAGCAGCTTTCTGTGGGTCAAAACTGACCAACTCTCACCCTCAAACTCCCAATCTCATGGATTCCTACAGAATTCGTCTGTGAGAATTTGGCTGTGAGAATTCGATGAACAATGTTAAATGTGATTATACCATTTGCGACAGGAAGCTCGTGCTCCAAACTGCTGTGAATGCGCACAGGACCCTTTGCCGAGGCTGTGGATTACAGGTAATGATGTTGTAAATAATGTTCAGTTTCTTGCACAGACTTATCGTTTCACTTCATAAGACCTCAATGTATCAACGGAAGCCATGGATATTAATTCTTTTTCGTCTGTCACTAATTATTCACCCTCATGTCGTTCCACACCCGTAAGACCTTCATCTCCGGAACACAAATTAAGATATTTTTGATGAAATCCAAGAGCTTTCTGACTCCTCAATAGACAGCAATTCAATTACCAGAAAGGTAGTAAAGACATCTTTAAAATAGTCCATGTGTCTACAGTGGTTCAACCTTAATTTTATGAAGCGACGAGCAACGAGAAAACAGTTTGCGTAAGAAATATATACATATTTAACAAGTTATAAAGTAAAATATCTAGCTTCCGCCAGAACGCCTTCCGTATTCAAGTTACGACAAAAAAAGTGTAATGCCTCTCGCAGTTCAAAATGCTTACACTACGTCCTACGCCTTCCATATTCAACTTACGAAACAAGTTGAATACGGAAGGCAGTCTGGCGGAAGCTAGATATTTTACTTTATAACTTGTTAAATATGGATATTTTTTCTTACACAAACGCATCACTTCGCTTCAGAAGGCACTTCTTATAGTTGGAATTTTCAGTGTGAATGAACTTTTTGTACTATTTATACTACAAAATATAGCATAGTGCATAAGTATGTGAATTTAGATGGGTGCAAATGGGTCATTGACGAATAAGGTTTTTAAAAATGTGAAGAAAAAAAACATAATAGAGATATAATTAATTTTGAAGTTTTATTAAGTGTTAACAATGAGATTGTGTGGTTTTTATAATCAATTAACACTGCTTTTGTCATTTTTTACAAGATGCACAAAAATTTTCACCAAAAAAGTCATTCAGTTTAACCAAAATTTCGGTTTTACCGAATGACACTTTTGGTTATACTGAATGACGATATTTTCAAACAATCCTAACAGGCTGATATCTAGCTAGCTAGCAAAAGGACAATTAAACATTTTATATTTAGTACAAGTTTTTAAAATATTACAACATTTTCCATGTTTTATAGCGGTTGTACCGAATGACCTGATGTTTCAGGACATGCGTATGAGCAAGTGAAAACATGAATTTTTCAAACAGTTAAAAGAGAGTTAGTTACTTTGCTTCACGACCATGTGGACCTTTACAGGTGTCTGAATGATGTCACATCCTGTCACATGATATTGACCGCATGACTTGATCCAAAATGGTCCCTTTATATTGGTTACTCCGAATGACATCAATGAAATTCATTTTTCCGGACATTCTTTCTCATAACAAAGCAACGACTTCTACACATAATTTTAATACCATTTTGCACTATGTTGATATATGATGTTATAAAATCATGCCAGAATTAAAAATACATACATTTATTACATTTTAAAATAATTTAATCACAAATGAAATGGCTGTATTGCCTTTGGACAGTTAAACCAAATGAACTTTTGACAATTCAAACCTTTTAAAATACCTTTATATGTGCAAAATATATTTAAAACCATTCATATAAAAGAGATCTAGTTGTACTACCTTACATACTTTGGATGTCATTTCTTTGTTTTTTATTATTATTAAGGCCTTTGGACAAAAAAAATGACCCGTCAAGTCATTGACCCAAACACACTTTCTGGTAATTTACACTTAATCATAGAGCTGAGAACCATAATTTTAGCACTCTCTAATGAAACCAATATAATGCAACCTTAATTTAATTCAAAATACAATATTTTAACTTTCCTTTCAAAATGCAAGGCATACAATTGTTACACTATTAAAATGCCAATTTTCATCTGCCAACTATTAAATGTGCTGGACACTGATGTACTGTCAGTATCAGTGCTGGTGCCCAAGTTGTTAATTAAAGTTAATAATAAAATTGATAATTCAGCAGTTCCTTTATTCATCTCGCTCTTATTCTCATCCGCAGCTTCATTTCTTTTATTCTTTATAACAAGAATATTCAAAAAGACCCTCAGAGAGAAAATTACAACAGCAATAAACTCACTTCACACATTAAATTAGCCTAAAACATTTCACATCTTACCTTTCCCATAGTTGAAGTGGAGTTTGATGGATTTGCCCTGGTTGATGTGCAGGTACGTAAACCACACGGCAAAAGTAAGCAGCACCAGCAGTAGCAGAAGTTTGAACTGCTTTCGTATTTTCTTCACAGGGAATCGCAGCATTTTCGCAGCTGCAGCATCATCAGCAGCAGCAGCAAAAAGAGAGTGTCAGCTGCTCCTCAGTCTGGCGCTTCACAGACAGACTCCTGATGTCACAATGTCATATTTGCAGCAGCCTCAGATATGGTCTATTTTGCATCTAAATTTCTGATTTCACAATGTCATATTTGCATCAGCAGCAGAATAAAATTCCGAGCTGCTTCGTAGTTTGCCACGCTTAAATTCGTAACGTCACAATGTCATATTTCTCCAAAAAGCAGCAGAATCAGTCTTAGCTGCTACTTTGTTTGCAGCATCTAAAAGATAAGACTCACATCTCTGATCAATTCCGCCGACACAAAGTCATATTTACAGTCGGTGTCAGTTGCTTCTCAGTTTGGCACGTTTCAAAAAAAAAAAAAGAGTCCTGATGTCACAATGTCATAATACAGCAGCAGAAAAATGCTGCTTCTCAGTTTGGCGTGTTTTAAACACTGAATTATTGAAAGTATAGTTACTTGAGTCTTACAGAAGCATCAATAACAAGACTGTTTGTGACTTCAGCTGCTCCGGAAATCTTCATTTAAGTCCCATTTACCATAAACAAGTTTTAAAAATAGGTAAAAATGGAGAATAGTCCAGTAAAAGGTTTTTTTTTTTTTTTTTTGTAGGCGTACAGGCAAAGAAAAGAGCAGAGGGCTGTTAATCTTGTGAAAGCCGCTCTGACAGCAGTCCAGCCACTCCAGAGAGGATCATCCTCTGGATTTAAAGCTTTCGCTCAAATGACCAGCCTAACTTTTTAACACTATGTTTTCGCATTTAATTAACAAAAAACAACACAATCTAACTGCAGAACCCTCAGTTGCAAAGTCGCCCCTTGCTAGGATGAGGTGCAAAATGCATTTTAGATTTGTTGGGATATCTCAAACAGCCATGATAACAATAAACCATTCTCATAAACCTGTAACTTAGCCATATCAATTAACAAACGCGATATTTAGCGTGAAACCTCCTCATATCATAACATGTATATCTTACACTGTAAAAAAGAACTGTTGGTTTAACTTAAAAAAGTAAGTTGCCCGGTTGCAATTTTTGAGTTCATTAAAATAAAAAAAAATGAGTTAATACAATGAAGATGATTGGCTTAATCAACAGAAACTCAAAATATTATGTTATCTGATCCACATTAATTATTTAAGTTGATTTGACAAAAGATTGTGACAAATGTTTCACAAAAAATAATTATATACAGTGTAAAAATTGCTTACATATTTGCTTCCATTCATTTAACTCGTAACAATAATTTAATTTCTACTTTTCTTTATGAATAATTAGCTTCAAAGTGGTCAATAAAACTTATCACTGCACAGTATAAGTGATTTTAGCACCACTTTGAATTTACTTCAGAATTAAGGCAGCAATTGTAGTGGGTTGATTTTTTTTTTTTTTTTTTTTTACAGTATATATCTAGATAATTAAAAATAAACAATGCATAAGACACTTGATGTAAGCAACAATATCTAATTAAATACGTATTTCGAGTAGATGTATTGATTTAGTATGCAACAGTAAATTTGAACATCACGCGACTGGTACCTTATCCCACTGCGATAGGAAAAAAAGCACTGAAATTAAATAAATGCTGCTTTATAATCAGATATTATGTTCCGGAGCTTAAACACTAATAACCATGAGTGAAGAATCCCATTTATAGGTGATGCGTTCATGCACCTGCTATCCATTCAAGTCCACGCGCAACTTATTGGCTCTTTCAAAAAATTTTAAATCAAACGCGTACACCTAAACGTGACGTCCCCAGTTAACAGACAATCCGTTTGCATAAAAACAATAACAATGGTCTATTGGCGTCCGTAAGCTCCAATACCGCTAGCTGCATCTGACATTTTGATTCCACTAGTGCGCTCCGCAAAACAAACGCTTTGTTTCATCGATGTGATGTGTTGCGTCAGTCTCTGCACGCGGATCCAGTCCGTGTGGATGCTGTCACGGCTTTAGTCAGATAAACTATTTAGCAATGAGTCTCATAAATCCCACAAGCTCCGCTTCCAGTCCTACGATGTGATCGACTCTCGATCCCCGCGTTCAACTGAGCATCCATGACTCTGCCGGGGAGCGACATTACGAATCCTACTATTGTACTGGCTGAGCTAATGAATTATTAAACAGGTCATGTTGACGTTACGTTGAGCATCCTCTCTTTGTGTTAATTAATATTCATAAGCTAAGGATTACCAGTCAGGCTTACTGGCCGAGCGTTCTATTTACGTAATTAATATTCATGAGCTCAACCGTCACCATAGTATGATTCGGATATTCGCTGCTGGGCAACCGAACTTGGGTGGAGCCATTATGGGCAGTAACTGTGTCCAACCATCGGCGGAGTTCCAGCGGAATATATTATTATTGGAACAGCTCCGGTGACGAAATGCATAAATTAATCGTTTGCTGTGGTGATCTCACCTTGTTTATTTGATGTTTCCATTATTTGGCAGACTAAAATGAGAAATTTCTCATGTGAGATATAATGTGTTATTCAGAAAGGTGCTTTTTAAATAAGATAAATGAAAAAAAAATAATTTAATTTATATTTCATTTATTGTTTTTCATATGATTTATTTAGAAAAATGTTTTTTTTATATATATATATATAATAATAAATGTATTTTTTATATTAATTAGTCAAATTAAATATTTGACTTTTATTTATATTATTTATTGTTTGTTTGTCTGACTTATATTTAGAAGGGTGCATTATTAATAAATGATAATTGAATAACATGATCTTAAATGAATATTTGACTTATAGAATATTTATTTATTGTATACATTTTAAATAATTTAAAAATAAACATTTTGAATTTAGTATTTGACATCTTAAAGGGGTCATGAACTGCATTTTATTATTATTATTATTATTATTATTATTATTTTATAGTGTTTCCTGAGGTGCACTTATAGGCATGAACACACCAAGCCGACGGTCGGCCATCGGGCAGTTTTTGTTCGTCGGCCGACTAAGTTTTCTCAGTGTGTTCCGCACCGTCGGCTGAAGTTGGTCCTCATTGGCTTTTTTTCGGCCGATTCGACATGTTGAATCGGCATCGGAGCTCGTCGGTCAGTCGGGCCATCTGATAATTCTGATTGGCTGTTCAGCTACTGCCACCTGCTGGTACGGAAAGGCATTTCTTCTTACGCAGGCGCAGAACGGACGTGCTACTTTGCCGTCGACTGTCGAGCGTCGGTTTGGTGTGTCAGGGCAACTTTGGACCCAGACGCTGCCAACGTGAGCCAACCCCGCAGTCTGCTTTCGTTGCCACTAGTTCGTTGGCGTCGGCTTGGTGTGTTCCTGCCTTAAAATGTTAGTATGATTTTTACATCAAAAAGTGTCATAATTTTGAAATAAAAGGTCATTTTCTACCTTGATTTTAGCCCTCTTGAGTTGAACGCTCTGTTTGAAGGGGCGTGTCTGCTGTGGGACTTCAGTGTAAACACCCACTGCTGTGATTGGCTAACATGTTGCATATGAAATAAGTATTACATGTGGAACTCTCTCAAAAATGTTTACTACGTTTTTACTATTACAGCTGTCGAGATTAACTAATTGTGAAGAGTGTTGATTATAGCATTATATTTAGACCTACTCCAGTGACATGAAAGGTTGCAGTGATGAGCCGATGACAGACTCTGTTGTTGAGCGTATGAATGCTGTGATCTCGTCATTGCAGCTCAATTTCTGCACTCTCATGAATGCTTTCATGATAACAAACATGATGTAAATAAGAGTGTCGACAGCGTCATTCATTGATCATAATGGGAGTTTTGGCGAGAGTACACTGATAAACTCGCGCTGTGTGATTGACAGCTCCAGCGATTATAAAGGGAGCGTTCTTTGATCACTTTCTGCATATAATTTAATCACAATTTAATTTATATAACAGATTATTTTCACGCTGAGAAACAATGTGAAGTTGATCATTTACTCACTGGCTTGATTTACTGAGCAATTTTATTGACGCCGTTTACCAAAGAATCCACAGTGAAATGTACCGAACAAACAAATAATGCTCAACTGAGACATTCACATAGTTGAAAATAAATAAGCACTTTCCTAGCATTAAGATCCTTTGGAAGGTGATGTTATTTCTAGTCCAGTGATCCTGTATTTCGCTACTCTTCTTTTCTCACTAGTGCCTGTGGGTGGGGCCAAATACGCAATGATGTAGAAGTAGGCGTTGATTTGATTCTGCAGAGGCGGTCTTTCGTCGCACTATTACATCATAATGAGACAAAATTCCAAACGAGTCATTTTCTGAGCTTGGATTCAATAAAAGCTGTTTTTGGACTAACGAGGAAGTTTTGAGTACTGTACATTGACCTCTCACATGTCAAAAGATCAAGGACATTTTGATTTCTTAATTCATGACCACTTTAATAATAAACAATAAAAATTAATGTCTGTCACTTCGGTCTGGTTTATTCTTTGTTTTGTGACAGAGCCCTGACACTCATGTATTGTCTTTTTCTGTGTGCTCTCTCGTCCACGTGCTTTGTTTGTGCAGAGCATTTTATTTGGATCCTGGCACTCGTGTCTAGTTTGGTTTCGGTTCAGTGTCGGGGTTCAGACATCCATCCTTGTTGTCCTGTTTTGTGTGGACATGCAGTCAGTGAGAGCTCTCATTGGCTGCATGTTCATGTCATGTTTTCTTTGAGCATGTGGCTTGTGATTGTGTTTACTGGCCATGTGCACTTGTTTTTGTCATGATTGGTGTGAAGACATGGCTTGTCATGTTTGTTTCTATGTGCCATGTGCTCTCCTGTCTATTGTCTTAAACCCACCCTTCTTGTTAGCTGATTATTGGCTTATTTTATCCTACCTGTCCTCCCTCGTTACCCTTCCTTCCCTATTTATTCCCTTTGTGTTTTCTGTCCTATTTTGTGAACTCTTATGTTCTTGTTAGTTGGTCCGTCAAGTGTGTTACCGGTCTGTTTCCATCTCTTTGTTTTGTTAGATTTAATTCTGTTTTAGTTTTGCCCTACCATGGGTCTTTTGTTTTCCAGCCCTGTTGGCTGAAGTCTGGGCTTTTGGTTTTAAGCCCTGTTTTTGTCAATAAAGATCTATTGTAAACTCGCAGCTGTACTGCGTTTGGGTTCTGTCCGCAATACCTGACATTCAACAGAATTTTTTTTTTATTAATTAATCGATAATTGTTTGTTTGTTACAAAATTGTGTGAAACCACAAGCAAAATTCAAAAATCTCTTGATTTATATACGCAACAAACTGTGGTTGCATTCAACACAATATATTAGATTATACTATGTCCTGCATGGCTTCAAGCTTCCCTTGTGATGGACAGTTGGATTAGTCACATTATGATTTTACGAGGTAATTTAAAGTCCAGCATTTCTAAACTCCTAATTCACATTTTAAGTATTCTGCATATTTCCTGGCTTTGATCATTTACAGCATAAGCACAAGACTCAAATCTGGGAATAATTATGCCCCTTTTCTAATATGCATGAAGCTATAAGCCAGTGCAGAGCTTATATGGTGAAATAGTGCTTTTTCCAGCAGTGATCTATTCGTTATTCAAGGAGCTGTCAGAGGTGGTACAACCACAGTAATTTCTCTCCCAATGTCTTATTCATCCTCTTTCCCTGAGAGGCCATGGCCATGTGTGGTGAATTTTAGCATAACTAGTCTAGGCCGGGTAGGGTGACAGACAGGTTTTAAACATGTAGCTGTCATCATAGCTATGATTATCATGACACAAGAGCTCAAAACTGAAAGAGAGAAAGACTAAGCAGGACTCTTCCAATGGAATGAGATTTTCTTCCGAAGATATGCTCTTATATAGAATGGCCTTTTCCCTTCTACTGTTTGTCTTCTTTGCCGGCATGACATTACAATAAGATGACCAGCTTCAACTGAAATGTCAAGTGGATTAAAAGGAAGGTCTTTTCTTTAATGTTGATCTGAATCCGACACTCGTGTTCCCTGCAGTTACAGGTGTAAATTACTGGCCTTTTTTTTTTTCTTTTTTTCAATAGTGAATCATTTCCACCGCATCTTTAAGATTTGAAATGTGACTCCGCTGACTTCCACTTCCAAGACACAAACAAACCAGAAAGGATCGGGGAGAGTGCAGATGAAATCTCATTAACATGTTAATGCACTCAATGGCTGCGTGTTCCTTAGCCTAATACAATATTTGTCCCATGCGTCAGGCTGGTAAATCACATTCTGCTGTGATTTATGCATTTACAAAATGTTACTATTCAATCTATATTACTATTCATGGTAATATTAACACATTTCAATGTTTGATTTTTAGGGTCAGGGACAAATAATAGTGTCTAAAGCCGCGTTTTGCGCAGTCCTACATCACAGGACTTAATGTTCACAGTACTTTAGTCTGCGATGGAAACACAGACAGCAACAGGTCTGGGGGAAAAAAGTTCCTGGGACAAAATGTTCCAGGTAATTTCGGTGGAAAGATAAGATAAAGAAAAGTCTTTTTAAAAATCTAGTTTAAAACGTATCAAGTTCTTGGAAATGCCATCAAAAAATCCATATCGAGTCTTTCTTTTTTAATAATCAAGACAGTTGTATCACCCTGAAAATAAACTCATGTCATTGACCCTTTAAGGACATTTTATTTTTGTGCACAATAAACACTTCTGGCATTGTGTTGGGTCGCCACTTGATATCCAGTGTAAATCTGGGTTCTGAGCAATTCCATTTGACAGCAATCATAATACAACCCAAATTCCGGAAAAGTTGGGACGTTTTTTAAATTTGAATAAAATGAAAACTAAATGACTTTCAAATCACATAAGCCAATATTTTATTCACAATAGAACATTGATAACATAACAAATGTTTAAACCGAGAAATTGTATAATTTTATACACAAAATGAGCTCATTTCAAATTTGATGCCTGCTACAGGTCTCAAAATAGTTAGGACGGGGGCATGTTTACCATGGTGCAGCATCTCCTCTTCTTTTCAAAACAGTTTGAAGACGTCTGGGCATCAAGGTTATGAGTTTCTGGAGTTTTGGTTTTGGAATTTGGTCCCATTCTTGCCTGATATAGGATGTCAAAGACAACCACAAACTCTGCTGAAGAGTTTGTGGTTGTCTTTGACATATTTTTCGTTTAATGTTGCTCTAAACCTTTTATATACCTTTCAGCATTCATAGTGCCTTCCAAAACATGCAAGCTGCCCATACCGTATGCACTTATGCACCCCCATACCATCAGAGATGCTGGCTTTTGAACTGAACGCTGATAACACCCTGGAAGGTCTCCCTCCTCTTTAGCCCGGAGGACACTGCGTCCGTGATTTCCAACAAGAATGTCAAATTTGGACTCGTCTGACCATAGAACACTTTTCCACTTTGAAACAGTCCATTTTAAATGAGTCTTGGCCCACAGGACACGATGGCGCTTCTGGACCCTGTTCACATATGGCTTCCTATTTGCATGATAGAGCTTTAGTTGGCATCTGCAGATGGCACGGCGGATTGTGTTTACCGACAGTGGTTTCTGGAAGTATTCCTGGGCCCATTTAGTAATGTCATTGACACAATCATGCGGATGAGTGATGCAGTGTCGTCTGAGGGCCTGAAGACCACGGGCATCCAATTAAGGTCTTTGGCCTTGTCCCTTATGCACAGAGATTTCTCCAGTTTCTCTGAATCTTTTGATGATGTTATGCACTGTAGATGAAGAGATTTGCAAAGCCTTTGCAATTTGACGTTGAGGAACATTGTTTTTAAAGTATTCCACAATCTTTTGACACACTCTTTCACAGCTCTGCCCATCTTTACTTCTGAGAGACTCTGCCTCTCTAATATAGCTAATCATGTTACAGACCTGATATCAATTAACTTAATTAGTTGCTAGATTTTCTCCCAGCTAAATCTTTTCAAAATTTCTTGCTTTTTCAGCCATTTGTTGCCCCGTGCCAACTTTGTTTGAGACCTGTAGCAGGCATCAAATTTGAAATGAGCTCATTTTGCGCATAAATTGTAAAATTTCTCAGTTTAAACATTTGTTATGTTATCTATGTTCTACTGTGAATAAAATAATGGCTCATGTGATTTGAAAGTCTTTTAGTTTTCATTTTAGTCAAATTTAAAAAATGTCCCAACTTTTTCAGAATTCGGGTTGTACATATTTTGTAAAGTGCTTGTTATGTTGTATGTTTATCTCTGTGAATATTTCTGCCTTTGCCTTCAGTTTCTTTGTCAGTAGCAGCATTTACCTGGAACCTAATAATCCATTTGAAATCAGACTAGTAGCACAGTCTGTATAAAAAATGTACATATGGGACTTCCGATTTCGCCACCTCCGTAATGGCCGTGTTTTGAAGCAGCTCTTTCAGTCTGCGTGGGAAGCGGCAGAGGGACTGAAACATCTGGGAATTACAGTCAACCTTTCGGAGAGTGAACTGATCGAAAAGGAGCTTTCCCAGGTGGGATGGCTCGCACAAGGACAGATCAGAGGCAGGCACCTCACGCGTAGAGTACAGAGTGACATGAGAGCACTGACCTCGTAGGCTGGTTGTGTTTACCTCTTTATTCAAAGGAGAAAACACGAGTGTAAGTTTTGTTTTATATGCTGATATTTAGAAGTTGAAAGTATTGTTATGACTCAGTTTAAAAAAATGGGGGAAAACTGATAGTTTTTTTTTTCTTTTTCTCTGTTTTATAAATAAGCATTTCAGCTGTTAGAAAAATGAAGCCCAAATAAATTTATTTATACGTTTTTTTTTTTGTTTTGTTTTTTTTAATTATCTTAAGGGCTGACTTATATATACTAAGCATGAATGAGTCTGCCTTCAATGGTCATGTTACCTGGTCTGGGAAGAAGGGGGGTTGTGGAATGGATAAGCTTGCAATTGTTATGCTCTCCATTTTCATAACTGCAACTGACATCATGCAGTTGAAGGCCCGGGCCTTAAAGATTAGGGTCTGGACTCTCCTTCAAACTCTGCCTACAGCACTGTCCTTGTGCTTGCTTTTCTTTACAGGGGATATCTGTTTGTGGCAGAGAGAACCTACAGTGTGGATTCTTTTTGTGGAAGTCCATAAGAAGGTAAATATGTTTTGTATATAGTTAGGATTTGTTCATTGTTGTTCGAAGTGTTCTATGTATCAGCGGATGGGATGAGTAAGACCTTGAATAACAACTGTGTGGAATTAGGGATGACTGACATCTGGAGACACCTATATCCTAGGGACAGAGATTTCACTTTTTATTCTCATCCACACAACTCATACTCTAGAATAGACTTTTTTTTTTTTTGTTTGGGGAGATGAAGCACACAGAGTTATTGACTGTAAAATTCATAACATTACATTATCAGATCATGCGCCAGTGTCATTAGTATGGGATATGGAAGGGGATGCTCCTACGAAATTTTGGCAGTTAAACAATTCTTTGTTAGAACATCCAGCATTTCAAACATACATTGAATCAGAGTTTAAATACTATCTAGATATGAATAACACCGGAGATGTATCGGCGGTCACTCTCTGGGAAGCAGCAAAAGCAGTTTTGAGGGGTAGAGTGATTGCTTACGCATCCGCTTTAAATAAAACAAAAATAGCTAAGCGTACCGAATTAGAAAATAAAATTTGTAAGCTGGAAGAACACCACAAACAGAACATCACCGTAGATAATTTAACTTTGCTTACAGAAGCAAGAAGAGAATTGGATGAACTGCTCACTGACCATGTAGAGCGGAACTTAAGATTTCTAAAACAAAGTTTCTATGAGTATTTTTCTAGGGCGAGTAAGCTACTTGCATTCCAGCTCAGAAAAAAAGGGGGCTTAACACAGTGCAAAAAATCAGGACTAAGGACTCTAATAAACCTTTCATTTTTAAACCAAAGGAAATAGAGGATACTTTTGCTTCATTCTATAAAGGGCTATAATCTGAAAATAAAGAAGAATTAGATATTGAAGAGATAGATCCATATTTAAAAGAAATACATTTATCCCAGATTAACATTATGGATTCTGAAGCAATTGATGCTCCCTTTACTGTGCAAGAGATCAACGAGGCTATTTTGCAGTTGAAAACCAATAAAAGTCCTGGAACTGATGGATTCAATAATGAATTTTATAAGACATTTAGAATCAAATTTGCCCACTGTTAGCAGAGGCTTATGCTGATGCTCATAAGAATAGTAATATGCCATCCACGTGGAAAGAAGCAATCATATCTGTTATTCATAAAGATGGTAAAGACCCGACTGACTGTGCTGGATATAGACCTATAGCACTTCTTAATACTGATTGTAAATTACTGACTTCAATTTAAGCAAAAAAAGTAAACACAGTAATTACATCTCTGATACATAACGACCAAACTGGATTCATAACTGGCAGGCATCTGCAGGATAATATTCGTAGGCTTCTTAACATTATGTCGTACAGTTCAACTTTTTCTAAACCCTGTATGGCACTGGCACTTGATGCAGAGAAGGCGTTTGACCGAGTGTCATGGCCTTTTCTGCTCAAAGTGTTAGAAAAATACGGATTTGGTCCTAACTTTATTCATTGGATAAGGCTGCTGTACTCTGCTCCTCGAAGTATTGTTAGGGTTAATGGTTGTATGTCTCAACCCTTTACACTTGAAAGAGGAACAAGACAGGGGTGTCCACATGGCGCCATCCATTCCTATTATAAAGCTTGGAAGAGCCAGGATATTTTTTAAAATAACTCTGATTGTGTTTGGCTGAAAGAAGAAAGTTATATACACCTAGGATGGCTTGAGGGTGAGTAAATTATGGGATAATTTTCATTTTTGGGTGAACTATCTCTTTAAGAATGACTTTCTTCTCGAAAGTAGGGCTACTGTATTTCAGCTGTATGTCCTGATAGCATTTACAGATAAATAATTAATGTTTTTGGCGATCATTAAGAAAGCATTAATGTAAATAAACACAACAGGAGAAAGACGAACATTAGACCAATGGCTAGATGTGACCACAGATATTCATATGATGGAGAGGATCACTTTTCTGTTAATCTAAAGAAAGACTGGAAAAATGAAAAATGGGTGATCCTGATTTGTTTTAAATTAATAATAATAGTAATAATCATAATCAAACTTCTATTTGTAATTCCTAATATATAGAAATTTGTGCTGTATAAATATATATATATATATATATATATATATATATCTATGAAAACAATTATATTTTTTGTCACATTCCTGGATGTATATAGTTCTGTCTCTCTCTCATAAATAAATAAATACTATAAAATATTCAAGTAGACTTGTTCTGTTTGCGCTTGTCACCATTTTCAAAAATAAAATAAGTTTGGAAGTTTTTATGACTCGATGCGATTAGCAAAATAACACAGTAGGATTTTAATTTGCATGTTTTTCTGCATGTTAATCACTTTGGTTAATCCCTCTAATGACCTGCTTAATCATCAAGGGCGTTTGCAGACAGTGTTCATCTCCTGCATCCATATTTGAGGTTTGTGAATATATAAGTGACTGACAATCCTGTCACCCGTCAGTTATTCAGGTAGAGTTATAATAATCCGCTCTGGAGAAAGAAGCTCCATTCATACGCTCTTGTGTATTCCTGTCATATCTCAAGGAAGGAGAGTGGCGCGTGAATGCAATAAACCGAGATTTAGCTGAATTCAAAGCACGGATGAGACTGTCAGACACAAATGTTTATTTGTTCATGCTGTGCAGCGCCGCTGGAGCTTTTCATTCATAGCAAGTGAGAAACAGAGCAGGTCTATGAAGGATAGACGTCACGTTCACCTGGACAGAGCAAACGTCTCTCACAGCTGTGAAAGCAGCACCTGCCTCATTTTTTTCTCTTCCTCATTCCTTTTGATGTTAGAAAATAAGGCCTCATTTCAACACAGGTTACAAGTGATCAAAGATTAGGAATAGAAAAAGAGGGAAAAATTAGGAATTTTGGCCTATCTCTGTCACAGCTGTTTGCAGCAAGGGAGAGTAGAGGCAGGATCTATGTGCAACAGTCACCTTTATTAACAATAAACCAGAGGTGTAAAGAGTACCTGAAAACCCCGCTTAGGTAAAAGACAGATACCTTACAGCAAAAATGATCCCAAGTTACAAGTCACCAATTCCAAACTTGAGTAAAAGTCTTACAGTCTTACAGTATCTGATTTTATCAGTACTTAAGTATTTTACTCATACTGAACTGAACGATGCACTATTCCTCAACACTTAAAGGGTTAGTTCACCCAAAAATGAAAATTATGTCATTAATTACTCACCCTCATGTCATTCCACACCCGTAAGACCTTCGTTCATCTTTGGAACACAAATTAAGATAATTTTGATGAAATCCGATGGTTCAGTGAGGCCTCCATTGCCAGCAATGTCACTGAACCTTTCAAGATCCAGAAAGGTACTAAAGACATATTTAAAACAGTTCATGTGACTACAGTGGATCTACCTTAATATTATAAAGCGACGAGAATACTTTTTGTGCACCAAAAAAACAAAATAACGACTTTTCAACAGTATCTAGTGAAGGCCAATTTCAAAACACTGCTTTATGAAGCTGTGGTCCAAATCGCATAAACGAAGCCTCGTTTACTGAAATCACGTGAGTTTGGCGCTTCGAACCACTGATTCGAAACAAAAGATTCGTAAAGCTTCGAAGCAGTGTTTTGAAATTGCCCATCACTAGATATTGTTGAAAAGTCTTTTTTTTTTTTTTTTTTTTTTTTTTTGGCACACAGAAAGTATTCTCGTCGCTTTATAATATTAAGGTAGAACCACTGTACTCACATGAACTGTTTTAAATATGTCTTTAGTACCTTTGGGTGAACTAACCCTTTAAGAGACATGCCAGTGAAAAACAAGAAACAGCTGAGAGTGCGGAGAGTGATCATGTTTTCAAATCAAAATATAACTGAACACCTCAAAATTGCAATAAATCAAGGTCGACACAACAGCCTCTTAAACGTCTATAGACAGACACTCATGTCTCAGTTAAGCTCAAGTGCTCAAAAAGGGCATAAGAAAACCAATATCCTTCCAAAAGCTCTCATCAATATAACAGATAAATAAAATAATGTTAAGTAAAATTAAATAGTCAAAGCCTGGATGTGCTGGTTTTGGCCTCATCACCGGCTGCCACGTCCTCATCTCATATATGAAACAACTGTGATTCACAACTACCTGCTAATGCACTTGCATTTGCGTAAAATAGACTGTTGACAAGTTTGGGTGAGTAAGGGCAAAACCAAGCGTGCCGCACAAGTCCTGAAAAGTGAAGCCAAAGCATCTCGATCACCCCCAGGTGGTTGGTCCCAGTATAGGTCATAAACCCCGCCCTCTCCATGTAATGTAATGGGACATGAGACAAACTAAACAATTAAATTACACTTCAAATAATTTTTTTTCCAAAGATGTTTTTTGTCATTTTATGTAGTTTTTATCACGCTGATGTAAGTTCAAGTGTTCGTTTTTTAAAATAAGTTTGGTTTTAGTTAGTTATTTGATGCTATAAAAATGGGTTTGTGACGTCATGATTGACAGCTGAGATTGACAGCTTCTCTGAGTGAAGTAGTCACTGAGGCACCAGCAGACTTTTTTGGGGATTCTGGGAGGAGAATGAAGCTTGATCTTTAACTTCTACATTTCCATAACTGTTTATTTCACACCGATATAATGAGTTGTTCTGCAGTAAACTGTACTAAACTATTCTGTGGGAGTGTGGGCGGAGCCTTGATAGCGCGTGACTCCACTTCATGCCCACTAATGCACAGAATCGGAATTGAATAAAGAAACCGTGAGTTATGGATGTAACCGTGGATCTGTGATACCAAAGGATGCCCATCACTATGATCAAAATAGAATGATAACCTTTGTTCCGCCTTCTCTTGAGACCTTATGGAAACAAAGTCATGCCCATGACCCCAGAAGCGGAACTTCAGAATGTTGGCCGGTCTGTTTGCCACACCCGGGATGTGGATTGCTCTCAGCGAGGACAGCCGTGGCCACGCCCAGCAGATCTGTTGCCACCTGGAGGTAGAGTAGTGATTTCGTCCCACCTTGATGATTTATGTGGTAAAATGCAAAGGTACTGTCCGTTCTTACTAGCACACGCTTGTGGCGTATAAACGGTGACAGACCTTTGAGACAGACCTGCCCTCCCAAACAGCTCCCCAGCCTGTCAGTGATGAGTCCGTTGTGATTTCTGATCCTCTGTGAGGAAGACTGCCCAGTAGGGTTCCCCTGCAAAAGAAATCCTTGTCCCTCAGGGGAGTAAGGCCCGCATGCAGGCCTGTGTCACCAACATCCTCATCCTTCTGTCCTTTTTGAATGAAGATGAAAAGAACTGAGCCATCGCTGTATATGGCGTGCCCTCAGCATGCCTAAGGGAATCGCCATTGATGCTGCCGCCATCATTCCTAGCACTTTCTGAACCTTGTGAGCTGTCATAAACTTCCCCGTCTGGAAGTGACTTAATGCTCTCTCCAAGCTGTCTATTCTCTGGGGAGTGAGATAATCTTCCATTGTTATGGATTTGAAATGTTGCCCCTGGAAGTTTACCTGCTGTTAAGGCTGGAGACTGCTTTTCTTCCAGTTCACCATGAACCCCAGGAACTGAATATGGGCTAGCACCTCCTTGTATTCCATATCACCTGATCCAGAGAAGGAGCACAAATTTGCCAATAATCCAGATATGGGACTATTTTGATACCCCGCAAATGAAGGGGAGCTAGGGCGGCTGAAACCACCCAAATAAAGACTCTTGGTGCCAATGACAGGCCGAATGGTAGAACCCGGAACTGAAAGGCTTGGCCTTAAAACGCAAATCGGAGGAATGCCCTGTGCTCTGGACAAACTGGAATGTGAAAACAGGCATCTTTTAAATCTAGGGATGTGAACCATTTTCCTGCACTTATGGACTGCATTACCATGTTTGTATGAATTATTTTGAATGGAAGAATTTGTAAATATTAGTTGAGGAGCCTGAATTCGAGAACAGGGCATTGACCACCATCCTTTTTTGTAATTATGAAATAGGTTGAATAAAACCCAGTCTGCTGTTCATTGAAGGGCACCTTTGAGATTGCTCCTTTTTGTAAAAGACTGTACTTTTTCCCTCAATACGGGCTCCAATAGTGGGTTATTGACGATAGTCATTTGGACCCTTGAAGGGGGGCATCAAAACTGCAGCTGATACCCATGAGCTATTGTGGATAAAACCCAGGGGTCTGAGACCACTCTCTCTTAACTGGCCAGCAAAAGTTGGAAGGAACAGTCAACGGCCGGTCCCTGACCCCTATGCAGGCCCGCAGTCACGTCCTGCACTCCTTCGTGAGTTTCTCCGTTGACCTCCCTCCTGGGACTGAGATCTCTTCTGGGGATGTGTAGCAGAATTTTGTCTTTGGACACGAAAGCTCTGCCCCTGAACACTAGCAGGATCACCACTCGTGTACCTAGACCAAGCAGATTGCTGCGGCCTCTCAGTTTCTCTAAGTCTTCGTTGGGGCACTCCCACTTTTTACTGTATCAGTCTTTTATGTACCCTTGATCTTGGCAGATAGGACAATGCACACAGCCGTATTGTGCCATCAGCCCATTTCACAGTGCGGTTTCTTGGGCCGTTACAGAGGATGCGTTGAAGCGGACATAAGGCTGTGATATTAGAGGTATACTGCCCTAACAAAAGCCAAAATTTGAGCAAATAGATCTTTATTAATGTGCATCTATACTCTCGTTTTCTTCATAGTAAAATGGCAGTGAAGCACAAAGGAAATAGTACAGACCTTATGTAGTCCCACCCTTCATTCTACAGCATGAAGGTAAGAGCTTAAGGATTTATGAAAGAGTCACTCATTTTAAAATTTCCCCAGTCTACTGACATTTACGACATCTGCTTCAAACATTACAATGCCGATGATAACTTTTGTTAACTCTATAAGTAAATCCACTAATTTAGCTAATTGCTCATCGACAGCAATGCCATAGAAATATGCAGTGCTACCGCAAAAAGAGAAGTTCAAAGACAGTTCTAAAGATGAGTGCTTGTTTCTCTGGCATATACATAAACTGGAAATTGTAACACGTGAGCATCTTAATTTTGAATGCGCACGTGAAAAGTTTCTCTTACATGAAAGTCTGTATTTTTTATTTTTGCAAAGGACCCTTTAGGGGCTCTGTACTATTTACATGTGTAATGATTTGGTGGTGGAAACAGCATTCAGCAGAGAGTGAGTATCAAAATGCAGTTTACTTACAAGTATACTCCAAAAGTCATAGTCCATACCAGGCAGAGGGTCACAGCACATGTTGCAGTCCAAATACATAACATCCACAGAGACAGGAACGAGAATGCAAGAATTCTGACCATCATGAAAACCAAATGAGACTTCATATTGAATACAGCAGAAAAAGGCATTTAAATAGACAGGGTAATGATATCATTAACAAGACACAGCTGAAACCAGTAAACTAATGAGCAGTGGGTTCTGGAAAATGGAGTCTGGGAATAACAGTCTATAAAGGGACAAGACTGCCATGTGCTGGTACATAATGGCATCAGCAGCTGACAGGTGTATCATAGCCCCTCCTTGAAGGAGTGGCTTCCAGACACTCCAACACAGAAGAACCGGCAGGAGGTGGAACGGAGGCAGATCTGGGGGCGGGAAGGTGGGCCAAGTCCGTGGAGCAGAAACGGACACAGGAGGACAAGCAAGAGCCAGAGACCAGCAAGCCGGATGTGGGGAGATCGTAAAGCCTGGGATGGCCAAGGCAAAGCATGCTGGACAGCAAATGACCATGGAGAAGGCCGCTGGACAAGAAGGTCTCCAGGGCGGAGCTGACGACCACTAAAGCCAGGAAGAGGGGACCAGAAAATCCCAAGGTGAATCAACAGCAAACCAAGGCCAGGCAGACTTCTCAAAGCTGACAAGACATACAGACTTGACATCCATAATAGTGACTGGAGAGGCAGAGTTAACTAACGTAGACACAAGGGAGTATTCAAAAAGAAGTACAAGATCTGAACTGACCTCAGGATTAGGCTTGGCATCAGGCTTAGCTTATTGACAGGAACAGAGTCATAGACTTGAACAGGCTCAGAAACAGACTCAGGAACAGATTCATGAACTCGAAGAGGCTCAGGAACAGACTCAGGCTCAGGAACAGATTCATAGACTCAAACAGGCTCAGGAACAGACTTAGGAACAGATTCATGAACTCGAAGAGGCTCGGGAACGGACTCAGGCTCAGGAACAGATCTGCAAACTAGGACTGGGTCAGGAACAGACTTAGGAACAGGAAAATACTCTGAATTATGTGCAGCAGTCTTGTTCAAAGCAGTTTTGACAAATGTCGACCAAACACACCATAGCCAGATGAACTCGGGAACCAGAGAAACGCCAGTAGAAATATTAGATGATAACGGCTTAGGAAAGCTGGCTTTTCTGACCGTTCTCAGAGATGGATCCGCCAAATTTGATATCAAGCCCCAACGTGGATAGGATGCCTTGGCGTCCTCAATCACAGCGTCGACGACACCTGGGAACACAGGGATGGTATCCGTGACGGCTGAAGACTGTAAGGTCTCGTCCTTAATAACTGGAGGTTTTGGATTTGCGATCCTGACTGCTGGCGGCTCAGGAATGGCTGATGGCTGGCAGTTCTGACGTGATTGCGCTGACGGCTCAGGAATGGCTGCGCTGACAGCTGGCGGTTCTGACGGCTGGTGGTCTTGACGTAACTGCGCTGGTGAGCGTTGTGAGCACATGTATTGCCAACATTAGAGTGGGCACGGAGGGAAAACGCTGGCCAAGCGCCGTGACCATCGTAGCTTGTCTCCCGTAGCTCCCCCCCAAAAAGTGTTTACCCGAAGCGTCCCCATCTACCACTCCCATGGTGAATGGGGACCTGCTTAACCACAACCCATAATCCAGAAAGTCACTGAACAAACTTCGAGGAACATCACAAATTAACCTATCCTTTAAGAGGAGGGTTGAGCCCATAACAGAAAAAGTCTATGAGAGCATAATCCGGTATTTCAGAAACATTTGCAATGTCCAGGAAACTCTGAATGTCTTCTTCAAGTGTGAGGTTATCTTAGTGCATACGGACTAGTTCAACTGCAGGATCCATAATGATGAAGTCTTCTGTAATGATTTGGTGGTGGAAACAGCATTCAGCAGAGAGTGAGGATCCAAATGCAGTTTATTTACAAGTATACTCCAAAAGTCACAATCCATACCAGGCAGAGGGTCAAAGCACATGTTATCAGTCCAAACACATAACATCCACAGAAGTAGACAGGAACGAGAACTCCAAGAAACAAAGAGACTTCTCAAGAATGCTGACCATCATGAAAACCAAATAAGACTTCATACTGAATACAGGGGAAAAGGCATTTAAATAGACAGGGTAATGACATTATTAACAAAACACAGCCGAAACCAGTAAACTAATAATGAGCAGTGGGTTCTGGGAAATGGAGTCCAGGAATAACAGTGTCGATAGAGAAAGTAAGGGACAAGGCTGCCATCTGCTGGTACATAATGGAATCAGCAGCTGACAGGTGTAACAACATGACACCATTTTCAACTAAAAACAGAAAACTTTTTTATGCGTTTTGGCCATTAATTTAAACGACAATGGCGTTTTGGGGACCTGAAAACACAAATGTTTGAATACATTGGCATACAATGGCAGATCGCTGTTTTCACAAATTCATGTTTTTTTAGTTTACACAGAGACTATAACAGTATAGGTTATAGTCTCTGTGTAAACTACAAAAACATGAATTTGTGAAAACGGCGATCTGCCATTGTATGCCAAACATACTATACAATTCAATTCTTACAACATTACAATAACAAATTATATAAGATTTTATGTCTTAAATTAAATTTTAAAATCTATTAATGAAATTTTATATAATAAAACTACATCACGCCCACAAAGTAAAGGTAAGGTCAGGTAGGTCATGTTGTTCCCATCAACTTTCATAGATTTTTTTTTTTTAAAAGGTGCTTGGACATACAGTTAAACATTTCTTCACAGGAGACTGGATAATGATTAATTAAAAAAAAACTTTTACATGCCTTAAATCAAACAAAATACCGTGAATAACACTATTTAACACTGCTATCACATTGGCTTGCTCTTGTAACGCTGTAACAGCTGTTAGTATATAACACCATAAGTATTACATTACACTGAATAATTATCAATAGGGGCTAGGTTCGACTCTGAGGAGGATAGAAATTAATTTTGGGCCAAATGGTATGAAAACAGCTAACAGCCAGCAAATTTATTGTACACAGATCCAAATATGAAATATGATCTTCTCAAAATTCTGCTCATGTATATTCCAACAGCTTTTTACCATAAATAAGAATGTTCCTCAGCTGGTTTTCACATGCATGAACAGTCACGGCAGATGTTCAAACAGCACTGACTGAAATGATGGATTTTATAGAAAAATGATAAACAAATTAAATGTACAGCTGAATGCAATACTGAAAATAATAATAATAATAAAATGATAATGTGAACTCTAGTTCCAAAGAGTTTTAAAGTTAAATTAATTGGCTGTAAAAAAAAAAAAACACCCCATTACACAACACAAAATCTATGTTTGTGGCATTGCATTCCCAGAGATAAATACAATCTAAACAAATTGTAAAATACACATCTAGTTATCTGATCAGCTGTTCAGAGATGTCTGATGTGTGCTTTAATCTCTAAACACCACTGACCCCTGCTGATCATCTGTGTTAATGCAGTTTTGAAAGATCCAACTGTCTTAGGCAATAATGTACAATCTCTACAGTTCTTTTCTATGCATTCTGTTATTGCCAGTGTTGGGGAAATTACTCTAAAAAAAGGAATTAAGCTACTAATTACATCTTAAACAGTGCAACTACATTTCTGTACTAATTACACCTCTAAAAGTTTTGCATTACTTAATACTAATTACTTGCTAAATCCAGCCTTGACTGAACAATACAAGGATAGACATGAAACTACTCTTTAATTCTTTCACATAAATAGCATAAATTATTCTTGAACTCACCAAAGTATTTAAAGGGAGAAGCTTACATTAAAAGCAGTTAAATTACAGTAATTAATTACTGTATGAATTACACCCAACACTGACTATTCAACGCTGGATTTGCACAGAAGATTAACATGACGGCACATGCTAGTCAATGAGTTGAATCAACTCCACAGCAACTACATAAATTTATCCACTAACCATTCAAAAATGTCCAGTTGCATTCTAAAAGTTGTAACTTCTTCCTGAGTCTCTCCATCAGTGTCCGACTCCGGTTTGAACAATTAATGTAAGGCTGAACATCGTTACTGACAATCGTCATTTTGGCTGCGTGAGATTCTCCAGCTTTGTTGTTGTTGAGCAACTGAAACGCGAGCTGTTAAAGCTCCGCCCTCTTTTGGAAAGGGGGCCGGGAGCAGCAGCTCATTTGTATTTAAAGGGACACACACAAAAATGACAAAACGACTTTCCAAATGAGGAAATAAATATAGAGAGATTGATTACGTTGGTCAGAATAGAGAAAGATGTCAAATTTGTCACTCTCTCAGCCGTTGTATTAGAAAAACTCACGCAGCAGCGTTAATTCATTTTTTTGTCATCCAAGGTAATATAACACAAAGTAGAGTTATAAATGTGTATTACATTTTTAAAAAATGAAAATATGAAAAATTTAAACTATTTGCAATGGTGATAACTGTGGAAATGCATCATCACAGTCCACAAAAGGGTCCATTTTGGTTGTTTAGCTACAGATAAAGATGACCAATGTCTTCTGGAGTCTCTTTCAAAGAATTCTGGGAAAGAAATGCTCAATATACAGGCTAAGGAAAGCAAAAGGTGAAAGCTGAGATCAGTATCCCTCAATGACCCCCTGAGAACGAATGACTGAGACAAGAGTGATATTTTATTAATGATTAAGTTTAAAGCTGCCATTGAGAACTGGAGGCTACTTCAAGGTTACATTTATGAACTCTTAGTCACGCCAGAAAATGTGCCTTTTACCACATGACATTTATTTTCCTTGCTTCAGGGGATTTTTAAGAAAGGTTAAACAGCCTCACAGATCATTAATTGTCAGTAAAGGTTTTGTTCACATGATTTAACAATTATTATTGCCACAAGAAAATCAGCGCCTTAATTTCCATAATTGCAGCCAATACAGTTTGTATGATTAGCTTTAAAGGATCCCGAGGCACTGAGGTAATTGTTGCCAACATGTTCTGAAATGCATTTACACGCTGCAAAGCAATTTTGTAATACATCAACAAAGTTGGCAAGAGAGGTGTTTAAGAATTAACAGAACAAAGTGAAACAAGTCTTTAATGATTACATAAGGTATGAATACACAAATGTTGCTGCACTACTCTTTATGACCACTTTTGGTCACCAGTGCTCTTGTTGAAATTCATATTCTGCAACCGTCAGCCGTAGCACAGGATGTCTTATCAGAATGCAGATCACTTGCAGCTGACCTGGACTCTTGTCTTTAGAGCAGTGTTTCCACACAGGAAATCCAAATCTTGTGCTGTACACACCAGTCAGACCTTATAACGAAGAGGACAGGCTGTCATGTCTTAGTTTGAATGTCTATCAATGTCTTACTTTTCCTGTCAAAATCTTTTGAACTGTAAATCAGACTCAAACAAATGTATATAAGGCCCACATCATGATAAAGATATTGTTTAAATGTTGTCTAGGTATAACCAGTACAAAGTCCTCAGTTTGGGTTTCACAACATTCAAAGTGTATGTAATTCAGTACGAGCACTATGATATCCAGTTGACTGCTTTGTCTGGTCATTGCACTGCAATGTCCCATCTGTGAATGTTAGTTGAAAAGTGATCTATCCCCCTCTAGTCACTGGTCTACACAATAGTTAAAGGAATAAATAGTTAGCAAAAACAGTAATTATGTCTTCAATTTATTCAACCTGATGAGGTTCCAAACCCATCTGACTTTCTTTCCTCTGTGGAACACAAAAAGAGATGTTTAGCAGCATGTTCAAGCTGCTCTTTTCCATTCAATGGAAGTGGATGGGGACTGGAACTGTCAAGCTTCAAAAAGGACCAAAAAAACCAAAACAAAACACCAAAACACTGTCCTCAGTATTGGGGAAAATTACTTTTAAAACAGTGGTGAACCGGCGACAGGGTCATGGGCGGCCAAGGCTCATTGATGCACGTGGAGAGCGAAGGCTGGCCCGTGTGGTCCGATCCAACAGACGAGCTACTGTAGCTCAAATTGCTCAAGAAGTTAATGCTGGTTCTGATAGAAAGGTGTCAGAATATTCAGTGCATCGCAGTTTGTTGCGAATGGGGCTGCACATCAGAAAGAGAGACAACCCATGCTGACCCCTGTCCACCGCCGAAAGCGCCAACAGTTGGCACGTGAGCATCAGAACTGGACAACGGAGCAATGGAAGAAGGTGGCCTGGTCTGATGAGTCACATTTTATTTTACATAACATGGATGACGGGTGCGTGTGCGTCACTTACCTGGGGAACACATGGTACCAGGAAGCACTATGGGAAGAAGGCAAGCCAGCGGAGGAAGTGTGATGCTTTGGGCAATGTTCTGCTGGGAAACCTTGGGTCCTGCCATCCATGTGGATGTTACTTTGACATGTACCACCTACCTAAGCATTGTTGCAGACCATGTACACCCTTTCATGGAAACGGTATTCCCTGGTGGCTGTGGCCTCTTTCAGCAGGATAATGCGCCCTGTCACAAAGCAAAAATGGTTCAGGAATGGTTTGAGGAGCACAACAACGAGTTTGAGGTGTTGACTTGGCTTCAAAATTCCCCAGATCTCAATCCAATCGAGCATCTGTGGGATGTGCTGAACTAACAAGTCCGATCCATGGAGGCCCCACCTCGCAACTTACAGGACTTAAAGGATCTGCTGCTAACATCTTGGTGCCAGATACCACAGCACACCTTCAGGGGTCTAGTGGAGTCCATGCCTCAACGGGTCAGGGCTGTTTTGGCAGCAAAAGGGAGATCAATACAATATTAGGAAGGTGGTCGTAATGTTATGCCTGATCAGTGTACATGTCCGTCTAGCGCATATTTACATAGAAAAACAATGGAAAAGTAACGCATTCAAATGGAAAAACACTTTAATCACATAAATGTCTACTTTAAAAAATCTGAAATGGTTCAACCCCTACTGTACAGTAGAGGGCGCAGCTCAAACAAATAAAGAAACAAATGTGATGTTTATCTTAAGTCATTTATGTTTATTGGTATGGTTAAATTGGGTCATTGAAGGTCAGCAGCAAAGAAATTGGTTAATAAAGTGAGATTAAATACATAAAGTATATTTGTATTATTTAACATTTAATTATTTCAGGTTTGCATAATATTCTGTTTGCATTTCACTGTTTTTATTCATTTTGAGGAATACTGAATGTTTTCGTGCAAGTGAAATGAGTAAATGCATGTTCACATTTAGTCTAGAACTACAATAACTATCATGTTCACACAGCGCACACAACACCTCTGCACTTACGATTTCTCTCAACATGGGGACAGGAGAGCTGTCAGTCAATAAATTGGAAAACAAAGTAACTTGCATTACTTGTTTGAAAAAAAAATAAAATATTTGAAAAAAGTTACTTGAAAAAAGTAATCTGATTACATAACTCACATTACTTGTAATGTGTTAACCCCAACCCTGACTGTCCCTTTAAGGGTTCATCATCTTCTGCAGGTTGCAATTGACAATAATGAGACAAACACACTTGTAGCATGTTTTCAGTTGCATTGCAGTTGCATTTATTTCTTACTTGGACTGAATCACATTCATAGCAGTATCACTATAGTAAAGGAGCACTATGGTCCTTTAACACAATAACAAAAGGAATTAAACTACTGGACATTACCAATAAGGCAAAAAATTGAATAGACATCACATCTACTCAGCAAAAAATAACAGCATTCGTTCACAACATAATAGTAACTTCACAATGTTAAGGGTCAACTGTAAAAATATATAGATATATAGCAAGAGAAAGAGAGAGGTACTCCAATAAATAAGAGTTTCCCTTATTTAGTAATATTGTTCACAGACTTCAGACCATAAAACCTCCTCAAGGATTTATTTTTCTATTTTTTTTAAAGATTGCAATCACAACTGCACAGCTTTCACTACAAAAGTATTGTCACTGCCTTACATACAGCATAGTCAGAAAATGTTTACATATATCCGATTCTAAAAACTATAGCAATATTGGTCCACCTTAGATGCTTTGCACTTTTCTGTAACTAAAGGTTAAGATGTGAGCTCCAACATACACTTGCAGTATTTGCTTTGAGTACTGGACAGCAGTTACAGTCAGCTATGGTAAATAATAATGTTAATACACTGGTATCTTATAAGACTTTCTCATAAGATGGAATTGACCCAGATTTTACTACATTTTGATGTTAGTAACAGCAACTACCCTTGGATTTACTCTTAAAGGCAGAGGTGATACAAAGCAAACTTGGTAAAGTTGTGATTGTATGTAATGTTCACAGCAGATGCTAGAAAAAAGGTGTGTTAAAGCAAAAACAACAACAAAAAACAGAATAAATAAGAGAGAAAATGTTTCTTTTTCCTCAAATGTGATGTCTGAATACGCAAAGCTACCTACCTAGCTACCTACCTAGAAAGCATTTCAAGGCATCATAGATGCTTCCATCATGAAGTGTACATTCTAAGATATCTCGTTTAGCCACATTCTAACACAGCATTGTCCTTTTCAGAGAAAGCGATCCCAGAATGCATTGCGCAAAAAATCAATCCAAGATGGAGGACGAGTCGAAAGAAATGTTAAATATAAATACTTAAATTTCACTTAATACTGAAAACACATCGATAAACACTAGTTAAATAAAAAAAGAAGGTCTAATTGTGAGCGTAGTGACATGCTATTGCGTTAGCTTAGCAACATGCTAATGCAAGACTCCTGTCAGTCACTGATGCTCAGTCTAACATCAGAGAAGGTATAGCAGCTGATTAGGACAGCATTTAAAGTGGCAGACAACAATTGCAGTGTGCGCTTATAATAAACAGAACATTTTCGTCCGTTGGGGGGATGCTAGTTATCATTTTAGTTATCTTTATAGTTTTGTTTAAGTAGCTAGCTATAAACATGCCATTTATTTATCTAATTTTAACTAAATTGCTCAGTAAGATGCTCTTCAAACTGTTGACATTAACCCTCTGATGCTCTCCGGTCATTTTTGGACGAAAAATTTTAATTTTTTTTAAAAAAATTTTTTAGAATTTTTACTTCATCGGAATACTACAAAACTTGGTAAAGGTTTTAGCACTTGCTATGTGAACACACACACACACACACACACACACAAAAAAAAAAAAAAAATCATGGACATGATTCGAAAAGGATAAATAGTCCTGGGAAAAAAAAAAAAAGAAAAAAAAGTCACACTTGTAATCCTCACGGCCAAAAATGACAGCATTGGAAACGAATGGGAAACGAATTTCATTTAGTGGAAACTTTTGGAACTGCGCCCAAACAAAATCTTACTGAAAGCTCATTTTTTTAAGATATCAAACTCAAATTTGGAACTTTTTACATTTATGGCTTTGATTTTCTCACAGTTTTAGAGTAAAATGTGTTTCGGAAAATATATATTTCATATAAAAATTTAAAGTAGTATTTTTGTGCATTTTTCATAACAATAAACGTAAAATTCTCTATCTTTTTTTCACTTCAGCAATAATTTGCCATGTATCGTCTTTAAAAAGCGACCAAACTTAAGTCTATGCTCCAAAGCATTCAAGATTTATGTTTAAGTTGGATTATAATGGATAAATGGATTATAACTACTGCATAAATATAATTTAGTACCATAAAATCCCCTAAAAAAACAAAATATTAAATAAAAAACATTATGGAACTAAAATATAGTACATTCATTTCATTGCAAAAAAAAAATCTGTCATTTTTTGACCGCTACGCGAAGAGCACCAGAGGGTTAAAAAACAAAAACAAAACAAAAAAACAAAAACAAAAACTGACCGTAGAGGAACAGAGTTTATAAAACCCCTAGTGGTGACACTGAGAATGCAACACACATTATGTTATGAATTGTCGCCTGACATGTTTAGGAACGCAGTTTCTACGCATGTGCGTAGACTATGTTTCAAGCCTCAAGCTCATAAAGAGAATATCAGGAAGGTTTAAAAAGATAAAATGGAAAAGTACAGATATTTACATCCCTCAGTGGTGTACTTTGAACCAAGTAGATTATTCCTCATTATCTTTAACAACAGGACTGCTATACCTAAACACATTCATCAATACTGAACCCACTGAACACCCAGCATTCTGTTTCATCCCCCTCGACCCAACACAAAAGCATCAAACACCCAAGTGCTGACAAGCGGGGGTAAAACGATCGCGCTCACTGCCATTTGAATAAGGTTTGCAAGCTAAAGCAAAGCCAGATGGAAAGAAAATCTTCCCTGTGCCAGTGACTGTCTCCACACTTCTCAAAAGACAGCATTTCAGTGAGGGAAACAGAAGGCACCTGTTCTCCTCTACGGAGTGCGCATTTACACAATAGAGAAGGAAACGACCACGCAAGGTCGAATTCTAACCATCTGGGAGGTGACAGCAGGTTGTAAACCAAGAACAAAAGAAATGCTAAGTATAGAATAGGAATATTGAATTTCTAAAGGCATTTAAACTACCATCAAACATCACTTGACTTTTACTATGAGAATTAACTTTGAATCACTAGAAAAGTCTGTGTTCGCCCCTAAAGGGGAACGCTTCAATCACTTACTGGGGTTTTTCCATGGAAATCATCATACGAACAATTATAATTTCATTCAATATATCGTTCTGCCGCAGACCTTCACAACACATTACTGATTCGTAGTGTGACACACAATGGCTCTGAAACGACATGATGTTTTGATGACCTTGCAAATCATGTACGGTTTTTTCTGCTGAGCTGAAATGTTTTGCTGACAGTGTGACCCCTGAATAGGGAACCTATGAAACTTGGCATTGAGCAAATGTGTCAAAAATATCCATGCTGTTTCTCGAAGGTGAGAGTGCTTGTTGATAGCGACAGTAGCGTTTTCACTATGTGCATATCAGTATGATAAACGCAATAGGCCATAGAGAACAGTAGATACCATATTTAATTTGATGTGAAGGCTTGTTTTACTTGAGAAGCAAAATGTAATTCATTGAATTAAAATTTAATGTAGAAAAACTGAACTTACAAAGAATGTAAGTTTTTTTGTCCACTGGAAATGTTCAATGTTTTGTTTGCTGAACACACCAGTGTACATGGATGTTGCTGTCCCGTGCAAGACGACCAGGTTGAGGATGCCATATCACTTTAAAATGGACCACTGTTGAGTGATCCGCTGTGTTTGCATTCAAAGCTCATTTCCACTCACACCTGAGGCACAACAGCTGAGTACATATCAGACCAAGCAGTATTTTCCATCATGGCTGATGACGGTTCCCTCATTTAGCATCAGTGCAGGATCAGCTGATGATCCCTTATTGAGATTTATGAATAAAACAATGATCAGAATCAACTGATAATAAAGTACAGTACATGTGCTATTTGCTTAAATGGCAGAATATCTCACAAAGCCTGTCAGAAAAATGTCCAGGCCACATTTCTCCCCCAAAAAACTAATATTTATATTTAAATATTTTGCATAAATGAAATGAAGCCTAGTTTAGTACCAGTTTTTATTAATTGATATTGATATTTAGTATCTCAGTTAAGTTCATATTAACTATATGGATTAATTACCATTAACGTAATGTGAAAAATACATATTTATATCGTATATCATGATTTTAGTGTATGTGGTCCCATAAAGAAAAAAAAAAACCATTGGGTCGGCACAGAAATATTCTCATTATAGTACTGAAAATCTAATGAGAATCATCAATGAGTATTATTAACAAAAGTAAAACGTCTGGGTGCGTTACAGTATTTTTTTCACATTACGGTCATGAGAATGCCGTGAAAATAATTCAAAAACACCTTCATGATCCTAAAATAGACATTTTCTTTATGCAAAATATGTTTTTTAAATCTGTAGTGAAATATGACTACAAATATGTTGTGATTCACCCTGATTCAGCTAATACAGCACAGTACCAAACAAGAAAAAGAACAACACTGTACTGTGGAATATTCACACGCTGTGAAATTTTCACTCAATCACGCTGTGAAATATTCACACATTTTCAGGTGGAGGAATAGATACGAATGAGATGAGAAAAGAGTGAGAATTCTTTTTAAAAAGTACTGGCTTACAGATAAAATACCTAATCTAAAGCGCATGACGCAGATGTTTATTCGCCCACCAAAGGGCTTCCCACTTTCCCTTGAGTAAGACGCTTCCTACTGGCAATAGACATATGAAAGTGGTTGGAAGCTCGATACATGAGTATCATCTGACATCACGCCCTCTTTACAAACATTATCTGATACTATACAGACAAAATTAACAGTACAACTTGTACTTATTTGCCGTTTCCTTGTGGTAGAGGTATTGAGCAATGCTGCTGACTTGGCAGAAACCCAAGGAAAAGACAAAAGAAACTGTCACTGAATCACCTCCAAGAAAGAGACCGCCTTCCCTTTTTATGAGAGTCTTGACCTGTGTTTTCAAATACATCTCAAATCTTAGTTAAGGATAGCCTCATCCAAGAGACAACGTTAGCACTGGTTGCAGTCATTTGGGCTTGATGGCCTATTTGAGCCAAGACAACTACTCCAGCACATGTGTATGTAGGCATGGAGGTTTGTGTACCAACTCAACACTAAATCAACACTTTAAAATGTGTATACCTCACAATACTACAGCAAAGATTGTGCATTGATTTTCAATACAGCAGCACTACGCTAACATATCTGCTTTAGTATGAAATGATTTTCATGCTGCCCTCTGATTACGTTTGGGAAATCTACGGTGAGACGGGGAAACCAGCCCCTAAGAAAAACCTGAACCATTTGTATTGTTTTCTGGTCCATTCTGCAGGCCTGAAAGTAGGTTCCTGATGAACACTAGTCACTGAAGACTCTCTCTTTGTTCACAGTACGAGCCATTAAGGACTATCTGAAGTGGACAAGATATCAGAGAGAAGACACTGGGGTAGTCTCGGTTGAAATGGAGAAGATACTAAGGTAAGGAAGTAGGGTAAATTGAGGACCTAGTAACCAGAACTCCAAAACTGTCTTGACACCAAAATAGTGGTAACTACTAGAGGAATGTGGTATGGTAAGACTGAGGAACTATGGTAAGAGACCTGACTAAGTCAAGAGGCTAAAGACCAAGACTATCAAACCTTGTACATGAATCTAGCAAGAATTCTCCCATTGGTCTAGTCTTACATGGTTTTAAACTGGCGATTCCTCAACTATAACCAATATATCCCAGTCATGCTCAGACAGGGGAACTGTGGATGGACCAGAGGTTTCTGGAAGTGGAACTTGAACCTGTGCAGCTGCTAACGATGTTGAGTCTTTAGGGGATGGTTTGTTAATGTGCGATTCTTCAGGCTCTTTTCCGATCGGCATCTTGGCATTCCACAGCCGACAGTGCGATCAACATCTGTGCTGCATAGTAGGTCGCCATTATGATGGCTCGAGAGTGGGGCACAGGGAAGCAGAACTTGTTGACGGCAATGGTGAGGTCAGATACCATGAAGAGGACGGCTCCGAGGCAGGCCGACAGTTTCGTCCAGGTCCAGAGGTCATTGGCGAGCTGGACTCCAGCGATGGCCCTCCAGCCCATGAAGCCGATGAGAGCGATGTAAACGGCCACCAGGTAGGTGAAGGGACCAGAGAGGTAGGGGTAAAGAAGGGTGTAGCTGAGGCCTGAGATGACAGCGATGACCAGACCTGCTCTCAAGTTGAGGGGCTTCATCCCAAAGGCCGAAGAGTAGAGAATGTGGGTGATGGCAAACATTAGCAGTCCTGTTAGGCAAATACAATTGAATTGAGTATTCAGTGAAAGCATCATAATAAAAGCAGGGGTGTCCAATCCTGCTTCTGGAGGGCCACCTTCCTGCAACACACCAGGCTAGAACTTTCGAGTAATCCTGAAAACCCTGAATAGCTAGATGTGATTACTTCGGGTTATAGATAAACTCTGCAGGAAGGTCTCTAGGAGCAGGGCTCCTCCAGGAGCAGGATTGGACACGCCTGAATGAAATCATTTATCATAAATATATTTTATACAGGATATATCAAGAAACGTGTTAGTCTTGGTACCATAACACTGTTGTTTGTTCCAAAGGAAAACTTGAGTAATTATGTGTTCCCAAGGGTATGTTTGGAGAGAATGGTTTGTCCCAACCCTCAACTCTGACCTAAAAAAAAACCCCATTCAACCTCTGAACTACTTTCTCAGTACAAGAGCTGCTGAACGTAAAACTTCTTGCTTAATAGTAGAGACTTGCATAAAACAGTCTGCTTTCAAAAAAAGTTGCATTAATTCAATGAATCAGCATTTGGAAGTGCTAAAAAGTTAAATACAATGTTATATTGACACAGACCCTGTTGAAAAAACAAACAAAAAAAAAACAGCATATGCTGCTGGTTAGGTATGTTTTGAAGCATGGCAGCTGGTTTATGCTGGTCCTTATTTGGTCATGAGCTGGTTTAAGCTGGTCCTGAGCTGGAGCTAGTTGCTTAGGACCAGCTTAGGACCAGCACTTGACCAGCTTAAACCAGCTCATGACCAGCTAAGGACCAACTAAGGACCATCTTAAACCAGCTCAAACCAGCTGCCATGCTTCAAAACATACCTAACCAGCATATGCTGTTTTTTTTCAACAGGGAGAGCTTCTGATAAACAGAATTATTTGCGTCCTCTGGATGATATATCTTTCAACCCACATAGCAAATAACTCTTAATCCTTTTCTAATCAAATCAGAGGTACACAAATGAATGAACTCACCATGACTAAAGTAGCCTTGTTCTTGCCAGATGAGAAATGCGTCACCCAAAGCTGAAAAAATAAGTCCTGCCAGGATTTTCCTGGCACTGGAGTGGGCACCTAAAAAGCTGATGCCATGAGCGAGCAGAAAAACCCAAAGACAGAAGATGGGCAGACATTTGATGAGGGCACTGTACCAGGAGGGACTCGAGGTGGGCAGCCACAGAACAAAGTAGACGCAAGTGGCTTTGAAGAATGGAACAAGCTTTGGCCCCTCGCTCTTGACCTGTAGGACAAAAGAGAGATTGAAGTTGTATTCATGGGAAGTGAAACACACCATCATGTGAGTCAGAAAGACTGACACAAAGCTTCTCTTATATTTAACAATTGGAGGTGATAAAAACACTTAACCAGAAGCATATAAGTGAAATGTGATCCATGTGTTTTCTTGGAAATGTGAGATATTATGAATAAAAACTATGACAATAGCTAAATCTCAGAAGTATACCCAACCCAAGAGAAATATGTCAAAGATTTACTGGCCCATGAAAACAAGGCAGGAAAAATTTTGCATATTTCGACCCACACGATGAAGTACTGACTTACACCCCAATCTATTTAAGAACATACAGCTCCTTTTGTGACCCATTAGGGTCATATGAGTCTGACTGCACATCCTCCCCATTACAAAACTGTGTGATTCTAGACTTCACACCACATTGAGCAGTAGCTGTCATAAATACAATTTACAATATGTTTAATCTTGAAATGAAGCTGTCAAAGAGCGGGCAGATTTCTTACAGAAATGTGTGTGTAACTAGTACATGTAGAACTGGATTCTATCATGTTCTCAAGTAGGGTTGTCAAAAGTGCTTCAGTACCAAGTTGATACTTAAATTTTAAAAAACGTAACATACCAGTCTTTCTGCAGTACCGTGTATTGATTACCCGATCAATTCGGTACCCACTGATAGGCGCTGCTTTCAAATGGTGAGAGCGCTCTGTGAAGAGCATCAAAGGTTTCTATTTACAATGTGTTTTTGCAGCGTTGAGCATTGTAGCCAATAACAGACATGTTGTTTGTTGAGCGTGTGAGTGCAATTGCCATTCAGAGGCGTTTAAGTTAGTAAGAATCTGCTCAATACACCAGAGTTTGTTCAGCATGAGATCTGCATGCTCGCAAATCATTTTACTATAACTAACAAAGTATAAAGACGATGTAAATAAGAGATTTATTGTGCAGTATAGACAGATTTTTGATTATAATAACAGGCGTTTTCACTCAGTCAGCAGGCTTGCGCTGTGACTAAACTGAAGTGAAATCAGCTTCATTGATTATAAAAGCAGCGCTCTTTGCTCACTTTCGGTGTATTACCCATTCATAATTTGAATAAAGTTTTATTTTTCAAGCTGCAAAGGTACGGAGAGACATATGTATTAAAACGAGGGATTAAATCTGAAACTGCGATGTTTGACAACAGACGAGAAAAAAAAAAACTGATGTCAAAATTTTAACTTTTAATGCAATTTTTTAAATGCGATGTTTAACTGAACAATATTTGAAGGCTACCATGCTAATGTTTTAACGTATTATTTACATATAATCATTAATAAAGTTAACTAATTTCATTTATTTATTATTTAATTTTCAAATAGTTAAATACAAAAAAGTATTACAGTATTATATTACTAAAAATGGTACCGATAACTGTGAAATTTGATTGGTTTTGGTCCTGACTACTGAAATTTTGGTACCTTGAGAATACGATTCTCAAGAAAACAGGGTTTTGTTATGATGTTCTGGGAGGTTGCTAAAGCATTTCTAGATGGTTTCTAGGTTGTTCTGGGTTGGTTGCAAGGGTGTTGCTAGGTGGATGCTTAGGTCAATGGAGCCCAGCACCAAATCTCTATGATATTATGGTCTCTATGACTTTGGTTCCTCCTTCACTGTAAGTCTATTGGATTTTTTGCACATTTGCAAAATGTCATGTTCTTTTGAAAAGTAATATCACAAGAACAACCTCCTAACAGTAACTATGAACAATAATAACCTATATTAACTGAAGGGGAAAAAAAAAAAAAAAAAAAACTTTTTTTGTCCTAATCCTCTTCTTAGTCCATGTCAGTTGGTCTTGGCTTAGTCTTGGAATTTGTAGTGTAAGTCTTTGCCCGTGGGGGAAGTGGAAAAAGGCTATTGTTAGCAAGTGTATATTTTAATCAGATTCTGGTGTACCCCGCAGTCTGAAAAAGGTCACACTGAAATACAGAGACTTCTAATTTGTAGCCAGCTGATGTGAAGAGATGGTCGGCACACAGCATGAGCTCTTTATAATGCAGACTTGAGGTGCAGTTCTTTAAAATGGAGACGGTAAAGCTTTGTGGTTATGAATGTGGGCTGGTAAATGAAAGGTTGTAGATGTAAAACTCACAAGGAATTATCCATTAACTATAACCATTGTGCTGGTGGGACTTTCCCAGTAATAATTGTATGTTAATTCACTTGGAGAAATGCGTCCCCTAAAACAAAGACAAGTCACTACAAAAGCATGTGACTAAACTCAGCTTCATTGATTATAAAAGTAGCGCCCTTTGCTCACTTTCTGTGTATAACCCATTCATAATTTGAATAAAGTTTTATTTTTTATGATGCTAAGTACACACTGCAAAGGTGCGGGAGTGACAACTGTACTAAAATGAGGGATTAAATCTCAAACTGCAATGTTTGACAACTGACGAGACGAAACAAAATCCACACTGCTCCAGGGGGTTAATAAAGGCCTTCTGAAGCATTTTGTAAGAAAAATATCCATATTTATAACACTGGCTTCTGTATGAGAGTCGATTCCGGCGGAAGAGTGAACTTTGACCTGACACATGACGTATTGACGAACACGGAAGCGCAGTGCATAGAGCAAAACAAAACACCGGTCATGAATTAGAAGTCTAAAACGAGAATTTTTAAAGAGAAATGTAGGAGGAGCTTGAGTTTGTTGCATTTTTTTTTTGAACCGCAAGAGGCGTCTACTCTCACCTAAGCTCACACTACTCCTACATCCTACGCCGGAACTCGATTCTCTCGTGAACGCGCGGACGAACGTTACCGGAAGCTAGTGATGATTATAGTCTATAAAAGTTATAAATATGGATATTTTTCTTACAAAAATGCATCGCTTTGCTTCAGAAGGCCTTTATTAACCCCCTGGAGTCGTATGGGTTACTGTTATGATGGATAGATGTGCTTTTTTTGGGCTTCAAAATCTCGGTTACTATTCACTCCCATTATAAAGCTTGGAAGAGCCAGAATATTTTCCGATTGTGTTTGACTGAAAGAAGAAAGTTATATACACCTAGGGTGGCTTGAGGGTGAGTAAATTATGGGATAATTTCAGGTGAACTATCCCTTTAAATGTCCTAATTGAACGAACGCCTAATCCTGGCTTAATCTAAGCCCTGTCTATGAAACCAGGCCTACATGGGGTAAGTTGTCACAATAAGAATCTGCTGTTCAATGTGTTTTTCAGAAAAAAAAAAAAAATTAAACAGTAAAACATCTATGAACCTCAAAACAATTTATGAAATGTGTGTAAGAAGTTATATATAAAAATATCAAATGACTGTTTTGCCAACTCAGATTAATAAATTGTATAAAACTGCACACTTAAAACACATGTGACAACTTGCCCCAATTTCACATTTATGAAAAATAACATGAGAACATATAAATAACCTAAATGTAGTTGGTCATACACCATATAATTCAAAAAACATTAGTGAAAAGAGGTGTTGAAAACATTTTAAACAAAAGGTTTTGCTGAAACAGTGCAACTACATCATGTCAAGAGAAACTGCATGAACTGGGATTTCTGACTTTCTTTTCCAGTCAGAATGTCTGTATGAAAGAGGAATAAAGGTTTGTCACGAGTGTTTCCATTGAATAAAGCCCTTTGACAGGAGATGAAAGCAGCGAAAATGGGGAAATACTGAGAATGCAAAATAACACAGCATAGCGAATTGCACAGTGCTTACTTAATTATAGATCAATGGAATCTTTGCATAAATAAACCAGCACAATTCATGATCATGTAAAGCATTGTTTGTAGAGGTAAAGCACACACGAGCATGCTGGACATAATCACGTGCTCATTGTTATTCCCAAGATAACAGACTCAAGGATGCATGGACAAAAATATACATATAAAACAAACAGTGATGTCAGCGTATCCTTAACAGCAAAAACAAGTCATAAGCATCATTTTTAAAATAACTATCATGTTTATATGACATAAAAATATAAAAGGAGGTTGGCAGAGGTAAGCAATACATGAATACGAAACGAAAATGATCACTTTAAAAACTTATGAATGCATATGCAATGCCAATTTCAGTTTAACTGATATCACGTCTTTATGAAGTGATAATGTCGATTATACACGGGTGTTTTAATGAAAAGCTTTAATAGAGAAAAGAGGTAACAGACTTACCACAGTGACAGGAGAAACCATCTTTGTCTGAGGTTGAATAGCCAGTGGAAAGATGAACAGATGAGTCGTCGCTAACAGAGCACACGCTAGTATTTACGTCCCTTTGTATGTGCGATTTGTTTTTGTCTTGTGTTTGGGACAGGCCATCATCAGTGGGAGGAGAGAAATCAGCTGTAATGTGGGCGGGGCCTGCGGGTGAAAACAATCCCCGTCCAATCGGAGTGCGTGAAAGTGTTGACATTACGGCGAGCCTCAGCAAATGTGGACGTGTGGGAGGGATTTACCTGCGAGATTTGCATGTATCACATTTAGTGGCCGTTTCTTCCTTTTCTCGCGTCTTTAACTGTATTTTGATTGTCAACAACTATTTCTGATATATAATGTGAGTTCTAGACGAATTCAGGATGTTAATAAAACGATATTTAGGTGCGTAAACATCGCTGAACTGTTTCGTGGATCTATATCGACATCTTGTGGTGGGTTTAAAGAAGCGATATTGCGTCACTCTTCAATATTTATCTTTCCTGAACAACTCAATATAATGATATTGTGTTTTATATTTTTGTATCTTTAACCCTGGCATTTTTGTTTTCTGTTTTGTAATTGTTGTTCAAGCAATAAAAAAATAAATAAAAAAACAACTCAATATAATATTAAAGTACAAAGTGATATGTCGGTATCGCAAGTCGGCTATATAATAAATATTTAGAATACAAAAGAAAACACATGCTATAACTGAAGAGGGTAATATTGTTCTTGTATATGGTCATTTATATTTATTTTTATAGAAAAGTATATGTTTTAAGTTTATTTTGTTTATTAGTTTTAGTGACCGCCATTATTTATTTTTTATGAATTGTTTTAGCGATTTATTAGAATATTTGTTTTGCTTATTTTCCTAGTAATTTATTTGCATTTAAAATCTCATTTGCAGTCTACAAAAACAAACAAACAAACAAACAAACAAACAAAAATAAGGAAACAAACAAGAAAAGCACGTCTTATTTGAGAAGGGTAAAAATTGTATGGACTACTTATTATTTATGTAAGTATTTATCTTATTATTTATGTCTTCTTATTATTTATGTTTATATATATATATTATTGGTTAATAAAAATGTTATTTTGTTTTGTTATTTGTGGTCTACTATTTCTGGTCCAATCAAAACACAACATTAAAAATTGTAAAAAGAATATAAAGCAGAAGAAGAAGAAAAACGAGTGTCTTAACAACCGGAAGTGACGTGGGAACGCGAACCGGATGACGTGGGTTTGGTTGTTGCTTCTAGAACACACAAATCTCACAAGAGGATTTCCATATTCGCCTAGTTTTTATAGCTTTTCTGTTTAATGTCATTTAATGACAGTTTAGGGAAACTGATACGGTATCACTGAGCAAAAACAAAACGAAACTTTTTTATTATTATTAATTGGTCAAGCTCTCGTTGTTAAGGGGTTTAAATGTGTAACAGCTGATCAAGATATGTCGAAGAGAAGCTGAAGGCATTAATCGAGGGTTTCCTCTTTTAGTTTGTTTCACCTTGCTCTAATACTTGTTTGATTTTAACAACGGGGTGGATTTCAGTTGACCTATAGATCGTAGTTACGTGCAAAAAGGCTGGCTGAGGTTAGTGTTTGTCGATTGGCAAGTGGTAGCTATTGCTATTAGCTAAAAAAGTGAGCCGTGGACAGTGAGGGACCATGGATTTCGACAACGTGCTGTCCATCGCCACCCAAAATCAAGGGCTCAGCAGCATACCGGTAAGTATCAGCAGAAATATATATATATATATATAATAACATAATATCATTTAGTTTGTGAAGTAGATTCAAATATGTGCAATCTAGGCCTTTGGTAGGTCCAACTTCATAGTTGTTTTATTAATTCAACTGTTTTACTGCTGTAACATGTCAAACTGGTATGTTTTAGAGTAATATTAATACACTTTGCCCATATATTGAAAAAAAGCATTCTGTCATATGGATTCTTATAGCTCTCATTTGCACATGGCTATAGCTTTCAGTCATGTCTGTGTTTTATAGAAGCGGTATAGCTTAAAAACTGGTCCACCCAAGAAAGATGACAAAGTCAAAGGAGTTAATTCGGCTGCGGTGCAAGCCTTCTTGAAAAAACAGGCCATGGAGCAAAGGAAAAAAGGTACTTTTTTTTCTTCGCAATCCTTGTTTAGCTATATATAACACTTCTCTTTAAAGCCATAGCCAGCCAAGTCGTTATTTACTTGCTCTCATGTCATTACAAACCCCATGGTCCACAAAACACTGCTCTTTTCTATATGATTAAAATGAATGGGGACGGATGCTGTCAAGATGATTAAAATTACCTTAAATCACCATAAAAGTAGTCCATGCCACTTCTATTTAAACATCATGGTAAGGTTGATCTCAACAACATAAATGTCTCAGATTTCATTGTAAAACAACCAACTGCTTGTACACAGTTTTAAACCAGAAAGCCCGTTTAAATGATAAATAGTCATAAAGAAAACCAAGACCTCAAATCTGTTTTTAGCTTAAGGGAATTTATTATAATACAGGTGCTGTTCTCATAAAAATGTGATTACTTATAAATCAAATATATTATCATTGTTATATTACATGTATTATCAAAATAAATATTTTAGTCAAAATCATTCAGCTGCCCTCTGTCTGGTGGACACACTCTTCTAACATTTGCAGATAAAATTGAACCGCAAAACACAAGACACTTCTCAACACATTAAAAGGCACACACACAACACACCTGAAAAGGTAGCCCACATGAAACTATATGGATATAAGCTTCTTTGAAGGGCTTATTATAAAGTACTCACATGCTTTGGACTATTTAGGTCATGCATTTTTTTCATATTTTTCAAATACATTTTTCTCCATAGAAATGCGTCTTTCACTACTATAAAGTGGTGTCGCACAGACTCAACTAATCGATTAAGGGTGCTCCGATCAGGATTTTTGGGGCCGATAACTGAACACTGGAACCTGTATTGGACGATACCGATCACCGAAATAAATAATAGGCCAACTATTCTTAATAACATATTTTAAGTATAAAAAAAAAATAAAGAAAAAGTATAATAAATTGACAACTCTTTATTCATTGGCAAGCAACATGTGCAGCACATTCCATTCCCTCTCTTAAAGGTGATTAGGAACAATTTAGAGCTATCAACAGAGTAATCAAATTAAACAACACTGCATAGTCTTCACTGTGTAAATTAAATATAAATGAATCCTCCTAAATCTACTAAAGAGCGAGTGATTTTTCTCGTTGTCTTTTGTTGTTTAACGTTAATGACATAGACAGCAGCAGGAATATTAGGCTGCTGTCACTTTAAGACTGAATGCACAGATCAAATATACTGTTACACATGCGTCTTATTTCCCAACTGTTTATGTTCACTTAAGACATAACCGACGGTGTTTAAGTGAATACCCCCAAGCCGGCAGTGTTAAAAGTCATTTTTTGCACGGGCGAAAATGAGACGATGACTAAATAAAAATGCGTTTTGAATGACTAAAACTATGACTAAAATGTACTCTAATTTTCATCAACAAATAAAAACGAGACGAAAATGATAGATAGGAACGATTTGGGAAGATATCCAGTCAGGACTGCTGTCCTGTGTGGAACATGCGCACATTTGAAGTGTAACGTGCTGTAACGAACTCTACAGGCTCGTCCAGCAGCACTTCAGACTGCTTTGCAATTAATGAATAGCGCACATTTATGCCAAGCGATTGCTTATGAGCTAATGTTGATGAATTATAACAATGTTTACTATACAATGTTTATATGGTAATATGTTTTAGACGGTTGTAAGAACACATATTTTATTATCCCTCACCTGAACTTAAATGAGCAGCCTGCAACTACAGTACAGACCGCAGACATTTCAGAACAAGAGTCACGGTGTATTTCGGGATGGTTTATTATTATTATTATTATTATTATTATTATTATTATTATTTTGTTTACACAATAAACTGTATTTAACTTAATTTAATTTCTATTTAATTCATAGTAAACTACTGTATCTTCTGTCACAGGAAGGAAAGACTAAGAACATTATTTGACACATTATTCAATATATTTTACAAGTATAAGGGTTATAATAGTTAACTAAACCTAAAACCATAAAAAATCTTCATTGCTTGAAATAAACGTTAACTGAAATAAAAAATAAATATATAAAAAATGTAAACTTATTTTATTTCATCTAGTTTCCAAGCTTTAGCTTAACCTGATGTACTTAAATAACTAAAACAGAAATAAAAAACTTTAGACATTTAAAAGGAAAAACTGAATTGAGATGACAAGTACTGAATTGAGCTCTCTTTCGTGTTTTTTTTTGCACTTGAACGGTCAAAAACTGTCCGCTTTGGCAAGTAAAGTACAGTTGGTTGTATTAAGTGAACACAAGTTTGTAGAATATCAGATGTATATCAGTGTATTGTTAGAGAAATGCTTACTTAATGCATTACAATTTAACTAAATTTGATTTTAGTCGACTAAATCTACTGTCTACTAAGACTAGACTAAAACAATTTCCGATGACTAAAATATGACTAAAACTAAATGCCATTTTAGTCAAAAGACTATGACTAAAACTAAATCAAAATTTGCTGTCAAAATTAACACTGCAAGCCGGGCATTTTGACACATTTCTGTGTGTATTTATCCATTTAGGCGCAAACCCGACGCTCAAAGTTCACTTTGCTTGTCCGCGTTCCATTCTGTTTCGGAGCGGGCACAGAAAGCCGCCTGGGAAACAGTATCACTTTCGCGGCTTAATGCAGATTTAATAACACTCTTTATTACAAATACATCCTGCAGATTAGCAACAGTAGACTGTATTTGATCGGCACCCGATCAATCAGAGCACCCTTATATCGATAACAATAGTAGGGATGGGAGAAAAAATCGATTTGCCCTAACTATCGCAATTTTTTTTTTTTTTTTTTTGTTTACGATTTTAAAATGGATTTTTTTAAATTCCAGAATCGATATTTATTCAAATTAAATTGCTTTATTTTAATCCTTGCTAATAGGCGAGGTGGACAGAAGTTACCCACTTTTGTTCCAACATCAACATTGACCACCATAGATTTAAACTGTTTTGAAAACGGTTCTGGTGGAATGTGTGGGAGAACCTCTGTATCCTTTAATAGCGATGTCTTACTTCATGAATATTATAACTCTGCAGGATAGTGGCCCTCCAGGAGCAGGATAGGTCACCCCTGTCATAGGGATTTTTGTAAAGACGTGAGGGTCAGAAAATGGCACTCATATGATGCATATTTTGATGTCACTTTGCTTCTCCTTTTTAGAAATACAGGATAAGAAAGCAAAAGAAGTTCTGTTAGCCAAAAGAGTGGAGCTGAAATCAGACAAGAAGGCACGAGCAATGGCTTCACGAACCAAGGACAATTTCAAAGGTTACAACGGCATCCCTGTCATAGACCAGCCCAAAAAGAGGCAGTCGAAGGGGGACAGATCAGAAGATCAGGAAATGTCAAACACATATGATGATGATGATGATAATTACGAGTATGAGGGTACAGATTCTGAATCTGAAGAACAAAGCAGGCCTGTTAAGCCTCAGCCCCAGTCTCGGGCTGAGTTCTCCAACAAAGCTGACAGCAAACTGAAAAAAGCCAGTGCTCCAGCTAGGCCCACGCCGCCGTCAATGAACTTTGCGGACCTCTTGAAACTTGCGCAAAAGAAGCAGTATGAACCCGTTGAAATAAAAGTAGTGAAGAAGACCGAAGAGAGACTTAGAACAGCAGAGGAGATTCGAGAACTCGAAATGGAGCGCAGGGTTAAGAAACAGGATAAAGAGAGGGACGCAAAACCAGACAAGTATTCAGGACAGAAAGACAGCAGATCTCAATCCAGCTCAAGTTCTCAGAAGAAGAATGTAGACCGAGAAGGCAAAAATGGGAAATTGCCCAAACCACCAGTAGAAAAGCACCAGTCAAGTAGTACCAGCAAAAGGCCAAAGCTTCAAGCATCCAGTGAACGAACTCCAGGTTCTGCCAAACTACATGGAGACAGAAACAACTCCTCAGGCTCCTCAGGTGCCTTAAATGGTAAAGCTGCCATGAAGTATGGTGCTCCGTTAAACGTGAAACAAGCACCACCTAGACCCTCACAAGGCCAAAGGCCCACAACCTCAAGTGACCTTACCCCAAGGAAGGGGAATACCTCAATATCTCAAGGGAAATCAAGTATTTCGGCAAGTCGCACTGTAGCTGCTCCTGGTGCAGCTAGATCAGGTCAAGGACCACTCAAAAACTCTGGGCAGAGTAGACCTAGTAACTCCGATAGAGGTGGGCAACCTCAGAGACCAGCAAAACCAGGACATTTATCACGACCTGGGAGCAATGCTCCACCTCGTCCTGGTAGCAACGGACTTGTACGACCCTCTTCTGGTGATCCCTCCAAACAACCAAGACCAGGTGGTAGTTTGCAAGGTCAGCAAATTCCTGGAAGCTCCAGGGCCCCTATAAATGGACCAAGTAGGATGGGAGGTAGTGTTACTGGGAGACCGGTAAATGGCATGGGCTCTGGCCCTGGAAGACCTCAATGCACTGTTGTTTCAGAGACCATTTCATCAAAGAACTTTGCTTCGAGACCCGGGATGGTTCCGAGGCCTCCGGTGCCACAAGGCCCCAAGACAGTGATTGCCCCCTCAGGTCACAGAGTCTTGGTTAAACCTTCTGGTAAGAGATAAGAGAGATGTTTCATTCATTCTAGTTGTTAATATTGTTTAAAGAACTACCATTTCAACAGCTCACAATCCCAACATACCCCAAAATAATTACTATTTCAACCCTCTACAATGCAAGTAAATCACTCGCGTATGCAACTAAATCTTCACTCTGGGCGACTTGAATAATGTCTATCATTAGCCATTGGCTAATAAATTCTCGCCAGTGTGTTAGAGGTTAAGTATAAGTTTAACATAGATATATTTTCACTCGCTGAAAACTCTGACTGAGCTCTTGAGAGTTTCGCTCTCCATCAAGCAGTCTATTTCATTTCAGCTCAATGGATGCGCAGCGTACCTGTATTTGACGTACCACGCACAAGTCGCTTTGCTGAGAAGAGCGCACGCAAGTCTTACATACCACGCCGAATCGACGCGCTACATGTAAACAATATTCTTTGTTGTATTTTCCTGTCAAAATAACGGAGTTCATTTGGAATTATTCAGCTTTTAAGAACAAGCAGAAGATATGCCGGTTCTCTGGTAGTGGGCGGAACTAATGCGCAAACGGCAATCTCATTGGCTGGTGCTCATCTTTTACCGTTCCTGTATTGATTTAAGCAAATCAGTTCGAGTGAACACTGACAACGTGATTAATATTCATGAACCCAGCAGCTCATCAATCCTTATTGCGTTGTATATTGTTATTAGTAGTAGAATTAGCAGTAGCATGATTATCTTTTAATAATTACTATTATCTATTACTATTAACTCTATAACTATTAATATCTTAAGCACCACCACCAGTCCCAAGTTCAGTTAAAATGACAAATATGCATTCATTCATTGTTACCAAGTTTTAATTCTAATTAGGCTACTAAAGTTCTATCATTAAACAGTGCTTGAATATCATAATATAATGTTCAGATATTTAAAAAGCTGTGCCATTTTATAAAGATAAGCTGATTTGGTGGAATCGTGTATATATGCATGCCAAGGTGTGCGTAGAGGGTTGTATTTGTCCCTTGAAAGAAACAGAATATCCATTAATATAATAAACTTACAACAGAAGTAGGCATTACAGGATTAAACGTTATACGCATTTCAAAAATATGTTCTGTTAAGGGTTGATATGAGACAAAGTGTGTTAAAGTCACTTACTGATCTTGTCTGTGTAAAGTTTTTATTGATCTCCTTTCATCTATAATTTTAAAAGTTACCGTCTTTACAGGCAAGGATGCCAGAAAGAAATCATGTGACGCAGCCAAGTCACCATGAAATCAAAATTGACGAGTCTTATTTTTTTGGTGGAATATTTCAGTGTTTATTGTAAATTATTTATGTTTCATTTTTTTATGAATGCCCCCTCGTAATCTTTAATCCAAAACATTAACTTCCCCTTCCCCTCGGAACAACATCTCTTCTCTTCCTGTCCTACTTTTTTTTTTTTCTTTTTTTTTTCCTCATTCAGGAAGCATGAGTTTCATGCTGACATTTGTGTTTTTTGTTTGTTTTTACAAACTGAGGGGACAAGCTGAAATTATTTTCAGTGGTAATTGACAGCTAACTAAGATTATTTTAGTATTTAGTATTACAGAATAAAAATGTTAAAATCTTTTAAATTACATACTATTTTACCGAAACTTAAAATACCAATTTTTTTCTCTTTAATAGCCTTCGGTAGCCTAGCATAGTGCTAATTGGTGTGAAATTTCTTTTGATTTGCTACAAGATAACAGATAATATGCTATGTTTTTGAGGCACTGAGGAAATCTGGGGTGTCTTATCAGGGACATAAATTTCATCTAACAATTGGAGGGGACAATAAAAATAAAATTTCTCAAGAGCAATTTTTGAAGGGGACACGAATATTTACAGCCAAAATTTATGTACGTTTTTCTTGTTAATATAAATACGAGTTCGGTTCATAGGTTCACCACGCGGTCATATTATTAGTATTATATTATTATATTATAATTTTTCACTGCATTTTCAAAATTGCCCAATTGTCCGGGAAAAATGCGACCTTGGCAACACCGGCCCACCGGACTTGTGTATGTGAGGTAAAAGAGGAAAGCAGGCAGTGGACCAAAGCACTGTGAGGCAAGGGAGGGGGGGTATATTATTTACAATACACAACATAGTTTTTAATGATATTTTTAGGGGGGGCAACCCTCAGATGGGAGGGTCCCGACCCCCCCTGCGATTTCCGCCTATGTATCTTATACCAGATATTATATAATACCGGAATATTCCTTGAATTGTACTTGATAGGAGTTGATCATGGAAGCTTCTGCTTTGTCAAAAGCGGTTGATTTAGTGAATCATCTGCAAAACTAGAAATCCTGGTTTAAATTATTCCTTGCGTTAATTGTCTCTGAATTGCTGCATTGAATTTGCATGGGTTTATGAATTATTTACACACACGTCCGTTCTTGTGTTTCATGAATGAGGCCATTTGGCTTTAACTTGTAGTCAATAGCAACCAGTGTTGCCAAGTCCGTGGTTTTCCTGTGGAATTGGGCTACTTTAACACTGTTGCCACGGGTTGTTTTTCATGTCAGCGGTTTGAAGTGACCCCAAATAACATGATATGTGAATTTTATCAGGGGAACCCCACCAAAAACACGGATTTTACCCCCCGGAACCGCGATTTTTACTGGGAGACCCCCCTGAAACGCGATTCGGCTAGTTTTGAGTGGCAATTGGGCAGGTTTTGTTGTGAAAACCTAACAACCTTGGTAGCAACATCAATGCCTTATTTGTGTTCTTACATGATGTATCCCCTGCTGTTTTTGAAGGACCATCGTTGCCCCCCATAACATCCACTTATAAACGGAAGTATGAAGATGAGGAAGAGTACGACTCGGAGATGGATGACTTCATCGACGATGAAGGAGAAGACCAAGATGAAGTTTCAAAACATATCAGGGAAATCTTTGGCTATGACAGGACCAAGTGAGTTCTTGTTGCAAATATAATTTGCCTTGAAATATACACTCTACTTAAAATACAAAGGTTTTTTGCGTATATTGTGGTAACGTGTCTTTCGTTTCAATAGATATAAAGATGAAAGTGACTATGCACTGAAGTTTATGGAGAGCAGCTGGAGAGATCAGCAGAAAGAGGAAGCGCGGAGGTAAGCCGACAAATTCAGCTGCGTACTATGAGTGGAGAAATAGTAGTTCTGACTAACTGATGTGGTTCATCATCATTTTCACCAGATCATCACACTATTGCTTTTTTCTGTGTGTTTTTTTTGTGTTATGCCTTGCCCCGATTGTCTGGTTAGTCTGCGAATGGCAGTGTTTGAGGACCAGGAGGAGGAAAGAAGAGAACTTGAGGAGATAAAGCGGAAGAATGCCAAGAAGAGAAAATGATTGTGATGATTGTGTTCGGATAGACTGAAATAAAACGCTTCTCTCCCTTTACGCAGAGGACCGGCAAAAGTTACGTTCCTTAATGACGTCTGTTTTTTCTGCTTCAGTTTACGCCTGGGTATCAAGGAGGATGAAGAAGAAATGCGAATGGAGGAGGAGGAGATGAAAAGAAAACTAGCAATGAAAGCGAAACAGAGAAAGATTTAGTTTACTTTACTTGACTTTGATCTAGTCTTATTTGGTTGGAACCGAGAGGAATGGAAATGCCTGCCTTGTGCCACTGACATTGTTACACTATTTATTTGAATGCCCAAGCCATGGGAGCAGGTTTGCACTATCAAGAGCCCATCTGACGTAGCTGAGCTTCGGAGAAAATTATATATAAAATAAATATGAGAATCACAATAGCATTTTTTTGTATCTGTAGAAACGATGTATATTGATGTGGATGCCTTACACCTCAAGCACCAACTTCTTCAAAATTGGTCCTGATTTTGGGAGAGTTATTTTATTACTTGTACTATTTAATTGGTGAGAAAAGACAGACTGCCATTTTTCCAATGTATTTTTTTGTTAAAGTGATTTGACAGATACTGTTGTCCTGTCATTTGTTAATTCTCTGTTATTGCTTTAATAGTGGATCTGGTTACAGAAATCTGAAAGTAAAAATGAGTTAGCTGGTATGAAACTCGGATATTAACTTTGTTCTGTGGGCATGTCACATATTGCACAACATGTTCTTGTAATGCGAATGACATCATTCAACATTTCTGGCTTTGTCTAGACTAGTCCACAAACTAATTTGTAACATTAGTTGCAGTAATATGGTATTCTGTGAAGAACATTTAAGCACCATTTTATACAATGGGTTACAAATGCGAATTAAATATATTACCACCACAGTATTTTTATTAAGGGTAATTGATACAGACAACCATTGTAGAAATTGTAAGCACATGATCAAAAAAAAAGCTGCAAAGCAGGTTTGACCAACAGAGGGCGCTAATCGCTACATCCATAGACAAGGCGTGCTAACATCCCGCTAATTTTGTCACTGACTGACAACAGTGTACGGTCTTAAAAGTATCACCATTGTGTCTTCATTGTTGGCTTTAAAGTAAGGCACATAACAAATTATATTTAACCTTGCAGGCAAATTACATTTTACACTGTTTGGCTTCTTTCGTTGCTTCCATCAGGGGCGGCGCTAAGGGGGCTGGAGCCCCGAATCTTTCAGGTTTGAGGTTTCTTAACAGTGCTGTCAAAATACCATTTTTCTAATCTCTCTATTAAAATATGTTAAACCGTTCAATATCGCTTTTCTGCAGTATATATCAGTGTTGCCAGACGTACGATAATTATCGTATTTGTACGATAATTTTGACCTCTGTACGATGTACGATCAATAATGAAAAAAAATCCCATAGTGTACGATAATTTCATAATTTTGTGACACTTCAAATGATGGTCGTTATAATCGGCTTATACTCATTGATGTAGCTGTGGATCCTCTACGACGTCATGATTGTAAAGGAGAACGTGAAAGTTGTTAAGCACGTCTTCCATCTCATGTCGTGTTACGTCTTCTCGGCCAATCATCGTGGAGAATGACTCTCTCACGAGCACAAGCCGCAGCGCTTTTAGGTCAGTTGTTTCCCACTAAGGTACGCTAGTTATTTATCTATTGTGGTATTTTGCAGGTCATGTCAAAAAGTTGTTGGTCTAGATAAATAGCTGTATTCTGTACGTTTGACTCGTCAAGTCTGTCATCTTTATTTATATAGCGCTTTTTACAATGCAGACTGCGTCAAAGTATAGCTTTACAGAGATAGAGGGAACATAATTTTGGCTGTACAGCAGCTAAAATAGTGTGATTGTCCAGCTTAAGTAAGTTCAGTATTGATTCATTCCGTTGTAAAAATCAATTAGTTATTAATTTAGTTCATTTACCTATACTAAAAACCTGTGTACGATAATTTTCTTCCAAATACGATAATTTTGAGCTTCTGGTACGATACTTGGACATTTCCAATCTGGCAACGCTGGTATATATACACCGATACCTGCAGCGCTTTCTCTCTCTTCTCTCAGACAGTGAGTTCACGCACACCGCAGTTGTACACAGACACGCCTCCTGTCACTAGGGGTGTTCGATTCCAGGTTTTTTGGAGTCGACTCCGACTCCCGACTCCCACTGTAGGATAATAAAATTACACGAAACACATCTGTGACTCCATTTACTTTACATCAAAACAGGGTCTTAAAAGTGCTTGGACAGGAGAGTTAAAGATAATAAAATTAATACAATACATACAAAAATGCATACAATAATGTACACTTATTGATGTGTTTATTGTTGATGTGAGTTTGTTTTATTATGTATGGTTAGTTTAATGATTATGAACACGGTTAACCATGGAAAATCAAATCTATATTTATTGCATAAGCTACCATAAATACTAAAGCTGGCACGGAGATGTGTATAATTACAAACTAAAGTCACTATTGTTATCTATTTCTAAAGTAAGCTACATGTAGGATAAATCTATGTGACAAAGTTTCTGCGACAGCTCTTTAACGCGATTCGTCAGTGTCCGAATTCCTCGCTTCATTTCGTTCACTCCTTACTTTATATGGATTCGAGAATCAGTAAACAAGCGAGCGATTTCGGACACAGCAACAGAGTCGACACCGAGAGTCGATTCCTGTGCTGGAGTCGACCCGACTCTGGGGCTATTCAGAGTCGAGGAATCGACTCTTTTGGAGTCGACTCCCCATCACTACCTGTCACTCACTCAGAGCAGCGGTAGGCCTCAAGACTCTCGTTCGTTCCGGTTGAAGGGTTTTTGTTATGATATAACAACTGATACGACAACTTTAGCACATTTGTCAGCTAAACATTCATTCAGTGTTTCCCATTAATTACCCTATGCCGCCATTGTTTCATAATGAACCGAAAATTTAAAACATACATAGCCTAAATGGTCTCTAACGTTGTATTTTGCCAACGAACTAAAATCGAAACCCTGATATGGCTTTGTGCCTTTATAAAACAGCAAAAGACAGTGATTAAGTATATATAGGCTACTTAATGCCCCCGGACCCCCCTAGAGGAGGTACACCCAACAAAGTTTTGCAAATTCCTGTGGGAAACAATGTACATTTTATGAACTTTACTCCAGCATACTACTATAAAGTTCCTTTCATGACAGTAAAGCTGTTAACGGAAAGTTAAATTGTCATTGGACAAAACAGATTTGGGCTAAGCCCCGAATGTTTACAATGTCTGGCTCCGTCCCTGGCTTCCATCCAGGAGAATATGTCGCGTCTTTTATATAGTGTAGACATTGCATGGTACTTTTCCAGAATTAAGATCAGGTAGGTTTGTGAATGAATGAATATTCATGAATAGAAATGAACATTTGTGAACCCTGTCCTCAAAGTAGTTTATTTACTAATAGACAGATATTGAAAGCCTTGCACTGTTTGATGGTTAGAAGGTGGTGCCATTGGTTTGCACAAGAGCTCCAAACTAATTTTAGGGTTTGAGTTTTTGCAGCATAGCGTTCTTAGGTAGTAAGTCAGGAGGACCCCCTGGCCTATAGGGTCTGAGGCCCACCCACCAGTCTCACAGAATCATGTGGGAAACACTGGCATTCGTATTTTAATGTTCACATAACAATTGTAACTGTCAAATTATTTAACCAAAATTCAAGAGACATTCAGAATGCAAAAATCTCCGAAAGTCTCTCTAAATAGATTTTAACAAATCTTTAATCACAAAAAACTGTGATTGGTCCATTCAGGGTTTGACATTAACACCCGCCAAATACGATTGGATTTCAGCAGTGGCGTGTAACACAGTCACTCCACTAGCCACTTTGGCAGATTGAATTTTATTTATAATATACATTTTTCAGTTGTAATCTTTGAAAAAGGCTTCTGAAATAATAAACTAAGTGCAATGTGGTGTTGTCAAAAATATCGATTTTTATCGATACCGACATATCGGAAATGCTTCCAATACTCATTTTCTGCAGAATACAGTAGTTACGATACCAGCTTTCTCACTCTCTCATCTCCCTGACAGTGAGTCAACACACAAACCCGCCTCCCCTCACTCACTCATTTCATTTGCTCCAGATGAATATTGTTGGTGTTACAGGGCTTGAATTTCGGCATGGGATTGCATGTATTGCACATAATTTTACTCACACCCAAAGTGTGCGCACATAAAGCCGCCAGTACTAAATTGAGTTCTTTTTCGCTGCTTATTGCTCTTAAACAGTCAAATACACACAAAATGCCGGTCTTGGCGAGTATTCATGTAAACACGGTCAGTTATGTTTTAAGTGAACGTAAACAGTTCAGAAAGAAAACGCATGTGTAACAGTATAATGGATCCGTGCGTCAGGTCTTAAAGTGACAGCAGCCTACCTGCTGCCCAATTATGAGGTAATATTAAAAATATTTATATGGCAGTTTTTCCCCATGGTATCAGTGTTAAAAAAGTGGCCAGTGAAAATACTGAGTGGCTTGTTACTTTGGAAAACCACTAGCCACTGTGGCTGGTGAGCAAATAAGTTAATGTCAAGCACTGGGTCCATTCTGTGTAACATAAAAAGTTACAACAAAAATGCCTATGTACTATTTCAGCACCTGGATAATAATTTACACCTAAATAGTGAGTGATGCCTGTGAAAGAATCAGAAGTTCCTAATTCTTCCCTATATGGACCTTTATCAAATTTCCGGGTTTCTCAGAAGCGGAAGTCATCATAGTTGGGTAAACTTCTATAGTGGTGAATGGGAGACAACAGGAAATATAATTTTTATATTCCCACTTGCTCCAATAGCAAACTAAAAGAAACATCAGCGTTTCTATTACTTTAAAAGAGGGGAAAATGTAGAGAGATTGATTACAGCAGTCCGAAGAAAGAATGATGTGAAATTTGTATTAGAAACACTAACCCAGTAAACTCGTTTTTTTGTAATTCAGTGCCAGGTTAACAATACAAAAAATGTTACTTGTGTATGTGAGGTAAAAGAGGAAAGCAGGCAGTGGACCAAAGCACTGTGAGGCAAGGGAGGGGGGGTATATTATTTACAATACACAACGTAGTTTTTAATGATATTTTTAGGGGGGGCAACCCTCAGATGGGAGGGTCCCGACCCCCCTGCGATTTCCGCCTATGTATCTTATACCAGATATTATACAATACCGGAATATTCCTTGAATTGTACTTGATAGGAGTTGATCATGGAAGCTTCTGCTTTGTCAAAAGCGGTTGATTTAGTGAATCATCTGCAAAACTAGAAATCCTGGTTTGAATTTGTTTGAATTATTCCTTGCGTTAATTGTCTCTGAATTGCTGCATTGAATTTGCATGGGTTTATGAATTATTTACACACACGTCCGTTCTTGTGTTTCATGAATGAGGCCATTTGGCTTTAACTTGTAGTCAATAGCAACCAGTGTTTCCAAGTCCATGGTTTTCCTGTGGAATTGGGCTACTTTAACACTGTTGCCGCGGGTTGTTTTTCATGTCAGCGGGTTGAAGTGACCCCAAATAACGTGATATGTGAATTTTATCAGGGGAACCCTGCCAAAAACACGGATTTTACCCCCTGGAACGTGATTTTTACTGGGAGACCCTTCCCTGAAATGCGATTCGGCTAGTTTTGAGTAGCAATTGGGCGGGTTTTGTTGTGAAAACCTAACAACCTTTGTAGCAACATCAATGCCTTATTTGTGTTCTTACATGATGTATCCCCTGCTGTTTTTGAAGGACCGTCGTTGCCCCCCATAACATCCACAGTAAACTCGTTTTTTTGTAATTCAGTGCCAAGTTAACAATACAAAAAATGTTATAAATGTATTTTAATAAAAATAAATATGAAAAACTTGACTAATTGCGAGTGAGACGACTTCTCAAATGCGGAAAAAAAAAAAGAAAAAAATAGTACGGGACTTGATTTTGTCCATCGGGAATTGATTGGATTGTTGGATGGTTGTGGTTTGCTATTGGTTGTTCTCATGTGAGTGACAGGTTGCCCCGCCCTCGTGCCAGTAAACACGTCACCAGAGAAGAGCTGTTGCAAGATGGAAAATAAATAAATAAATAATGATGTGCACAGATAATTCATTTATAATAAACAATGCAATATTCCATAAAAATAAGAATTGGAATAAGAGTAAATCCATTTTATTTCATTATGACATCGTACCAAACTACAGACTAAGCCCCGCCCACGTTTCTGCCAATCAACATTTCAATATGTCTGTCAATATGTTTTATTTTCATTATGGTGAGTCAGGTAAAAGAGAGTTTGATTTACAAATAAACTTTTCTAAAGTTTTATATTCTTTAAATATAAGATTAATAAAGGTGGCTACAAAAACCCAACCTAAATATTTGAAATGCATTTACATATTTTATGTTCATGGGAGAAAATGTCCATAAATTATAATATATATTATTTATATTTGTATTTTTTTTCTAAATTCAGCTTGTAATTACTGGTTTAATAAAATAAATACAACCGCCTTGCCATCCGTGTATTTTATTTGTACGACATCATTCCTCTCGGCTTGCCGTACCAGACAGCAGTCAGCTGAAATTTGTTTGCGGAAGTTTCACTTTATTGCCTGGTTGAGATTGAAGAGCTCGGGTTTTTTCCGGTTTTACCGCACAGTTTTAAACAGCGATCATGGATTTAAGTTCAGAATCTGTGAAGAAAGTTCTCTCTAAGGTGAGTAACAGTTATGCTAGTAATCTTAAATAATTGATGAATAAGGATGATGATAAGACACTGGTTAAACCTGTTTGAAAAGTGTAGTCACAGTGTCAAAAAGCACGCCTTTAAATATGGATTATTACTCTCTAAGATGTTACTTGGTTTCCTTACTAGTATAAATTTCGTGATGTGGCTATTGAAGAGCTACAGAAAGTGTTTCGCGTCTACACTGATATGGAAGTAAAATCTGGAACATACAGTAAGTCATTTTCATAAAGATCAGTATACATAAAAACATGTAAAACCACATTTATCTGGTTTAGTTAAAGGGATTTATTGTATACATCTTACTTGTGAAATCTGCTGAGTCATTACTGAAACATATTTTGCAGCATTTAGTGACAGTCTACAGAAGGATCTACTCAAACTGGTTGGAAACATCCCAATCAGATATCAAGGTGAGACTCCATGAAAGTGAATCTATTGTTTATTTGAACAAGAAATACGTTGTGTATGATATATGTTAAATATAATAATTGATAAGAAGTCCTGTCTGTTGATGATAATGTATTCACAGGGCACTCATATAACCTGCCCATCCTGCTTTGGCTCTTGGATTCCTTTCCTTTCACACCGCCCATCTGCTTCCTGAGACCCACGTCCAGCATGGTCATACGGGAGGGTAAACATGTCGATTCAAAGGGTAGAATACATCTGCCGGGCCTGCACAACTGGGACCATGTAAGGGAACTTCAAATGTTTTTTTGACTGGAATTAATCACAGTATATGCAAAATAGTTAATTTGATAGTTTGATAGTTTAATTTGATAGGTTAAATTCCTAATTTAAACAAGAACATAATTTTAAAAATAAAGTTATTTAGATAAATAATTTTTAAAAATCATATACAATACAGGTCAAAAGTTTGGAATAATTAAGATTTTTTAATGTTTTTGAAAGAAGTCTCTTATGCTCACTTCATTTATTTGATTAAAAATACAGAAAAAAAAACAGTAATATTGTGAAATATTATTACAATTTAACTGAACTGTTTTCTATTTGAATATATTTTAAAATGTAATTTATTCCTGTAATCAAAGCTGAATTTTCAGCGTCATTACGTCAGTCTTTAGTGTCACATGATTCTTGATGCTCAGTTATTATGAGTTATCATTGGTTCTTAATTATTAATAATGGTTCTTATTATTAATGATGTTGGAACCACTTTTTGCTGCTTATTTTTTTGTGGAAATCACAATCACAGTTTTTCAAGATTCTTTGATGAATAGAAAGTTAAAAAGAACATTTATTTGAAACAGAAAGATCACTTTTGATCAATTTAAAGGATTAGTTCACTTCTGAATGAAAATTTCCTGATAATTTACTCACCCCCATGTCATCCAAGATGTTCATGTCTTTCTTTCTTCAGTCGAAAAGAAATTAAGTTTTTTGAGGGTTCACTGGGTTGAAGGTCCAAACTGCAGTTTCAATGCGGCTTCAAAGGGCTCTACAGGATCCCAGATGAGGAATAAGGGTGTTATCCAGCGAAACGATTGGTCATTTTCTAAAAAAAATAAAAATGTATGTACTTATTAACCACAAATGCTCATCTTGCACTAGCTCTGCGATGGCCTGAGGAAAGAAAACTTCCTTGTGCCTGACTGTTCTGGTGCTCAGTGCTCTGTAGCGCCAACCAGATGGCAACAGTTCAAAGAGGAAGTAGCCTGGATGTGAGGGGTCCAGAGTGATTTTGCCTGCCCTTTTACACGCTCTGGATGAGTACAGTTCTTGGAGAGTGGGAAGGGGTGTACCAATGATTCTCTCAGCAGTCCGGACTATCCGCTGTAGTCATCCGAGGTCTGATTTGGTAGCCGAGCTGAACCAGACAGTTACAGAAGTGCAGATGACAGACTCTATGATTGCAGAGTAGGACTGCTGAAGCAGCTCCTGTGGCAGGTTGAACTCAGCTGGCGAAGGAAGTACAACATCTGCTGGGCCTTTTTCACAATGGAGTCAATGTGATTGTCCCACTTCAGGTCCTGAGAGATGGTAGAGCCCAGGAACCTGAATGACTCCACTGCTTCAACAGTGCTGTTCATGATGGTGAGTCGGGGAGTGCTGGGGTGGTCCTCAATCAGATCCACTGTTTTGAGCGTGTTCAGCTCCAGGTTATTATGACTGCACTAGACAGCCAGTTGTTCAACCTCCTGTCTGTAAGCAGACTCATCACTTTTCTGGATGAGGCCGATGAGTGTAGTGTCTTCTTTGGCAAGCAGGAGCTTGAGGGGTCTTTTGCGGTGCATTCGTTGGTGTAGAGGGAGAAGAGCAGTGGGCAGAGCACACATCCTTGGGGGGCGCCAGTGCTGATTATACAGATGTTGGATGTGAATTTTCCCAGTCTCACTAGCTGTTGCCTAGATGTCCGAAAGCTGGTGATCCATTGACAGATGGAACTAGGAAGAGAGAACTGAGTTAGTTTGGTCTGGAGGAGCGTTGGGATGATGGTGTTGAAAGCTGAGTTGAAGTCGACAAACAGGATCCTCACATAAGTCCTAGGTCTGTCGAAATGTTGTAGGATGTAGTGCTGTCCCATGTTGACTGCATCATCCACAGCCCTGTTTTCCCCATTAGGAAAACTGCAGGGGGTCCAGCAAGGGTCCAGTGATGTCCTTCAGGTGGGCCAGCACCAGTCTTTCAAATGACTTCATGACCACAGACGTTAAAGCAACAGGTCTGTAATCAGTCCTGTGATTTTGGGTTTCTTTGGGATGATGGTGAAGCATTTCTCTTCGCATAGCTCAAGTGATCTGTTGAAGTTCTTTGTGAAGATAGGTGCCAGCTGATCAGCACAGGATTTCGGACAGGCTGGCAAGACGCCATCTGGGCCTGGTGCTTTCCTGGTCTTCTGTTTCCAGAAGACCCGGCACACATCTTCACAGATCGTAAGTGCAGGGGGGGTTGCTGGAGGTGTTGATGAATGCATGAAGAGAAGGTCAGAACGGGTGTGGGGTGTGAGACCGGGTTTTTCAAACCTGCAATAAAACTCATTCAGGTCATCAGCCAGTTGTTGATTCGACAGTCCTGGGGGATAGTGCCTTGTAATTGGTGATGTTTTTCAAGCCTTCCATACTGAGGCAGGGTCGTGGCTTTTTTCAGCTATTCGGAGTAGTTTCTTTTAGCCACTCTGATCTCCTTTGTCAGTGTGTTTTTGGCCTGATTATACAAGACTCTCTTCCCATCTCTGTAGGCATCTTCTTTGGCTTGACAAAGCTGTCTAAGTATTGCGGTGAACCACGGTTTGTATGTTAAATGTGTCCTGGTAGGAATGCACATATCATATATCGCTTTCTGTAAGGATGTTACAGTATCAGTGAGCAGGTCCAGATCAGTGGCAGCAGCTTCACAAGCAATCAGTGCATTTGCAACAGTTACGTTGGTCCATCTCTTTACAGTCTTTAATACAGGTTTAGATGATTTAAGTTTCTGCCTGTAGGTCAGTATAAGATGAACCAGACAGTGATCAGAGAGCCCCAAAGTGGTATGCATCCTTTATTGTGGTGTGGCAGTAGTCCAGTATATTACTGTCTCTGGTAGGAAATTGAATGTGCTGTCTATATTTTGGCAGTTCACAGGAGAGATTTACTTCATTAAAGTAGCCGAGAATGATTATAACAGAGTCCGGATGTTGTTCTGAAGAGCGTTTCTAGATCAGGACAGCACATCTTCTTCAATGCTATTACATCTGTACAGCACCTTTCATTGATGTACAAACATTTCCCACCGCCTCACGATTTCCCCACTGATTCTGCGGTGCGATCCAATCTAAACAGCTGGAAGCCTGGTAGATGTAACGCGCTGTCCAGAATGGCTTTATTCAGCCAGGTTTCTGTGAAACACAGAAACCTGTTTGGGACAGGAGAAGTAGTTTGTCCGTATTGTTGGGGAAGGAGCAGAGGCAACGCAGTTCGAAAGCCGCGCTGTCAGAGCTTGACTAGCACGGCAGCTCACTTCCTATGCTTTGCACATCTAAAGGCAGGAACACACCAAGCCAACGGTCGGGCAGTTTTTGTTCATCGGCTGACTAAGTTTTCTCAGTGTGTTCCGCACCGTCGGCTGAAGTTGGTACTCGTCGGCTTTTTTTCGGCCGATTCGACGTGTTGAAACTGCGTCGGAGCTCGTCGGTCCATCGGGCCATCTGATCATTCTGATTGGCTGTTCAGCTACTGCCACCTGCTGGTACGGAAAGGCATTTCTTCTTATGCAGGCGCAGAACGGACGGGTGTCGAGTGTTGGTTTGGTGTGTCAGGGCAACTTTGGACCCAGACGCTGCCGACGTGAGCCAACCCCGCAGTCTGCTTTCGTTGTCACTAGTTCATCGGCGTCGGCTTGGTGTGTTCCTGCCTTTAAGCCCCGTTCACACCACCAGCGACTTATTGCTGTATGTTGCAAGTCTCTGTACTGTGAAGACTATTGTTGGCGTTCCCAGTGCCGTCAATCTAATGTTATTGGTAGACTTCATGTCTGGCCATATGTTTAGAAAACGCAATCACACAAATGATATATAAAACTAAGATATCATTCTAATTTCACTAGGAATTATGCCAAATTTACACTGCAAATGTGGCACAGAAACGCTTCTGAAGTGGCATTTAGGTGTCTTTACACAGACTTTTTAATGCTGCTCAGAGGTGGCATAAATGCTTTTACACAGCAATTTCAACTGTATGCTTTGACACTAGGGACTGAGGTGGGTCAGAGCAGGCATAATTTGGTCTGGCTTTTATGCAGCATTATGTCTTTACACAGAATTTTGAGCAGGCACAGAGCAGCCTTAAGTCTTCTGTGTAAAGAGGCACTTAAAAAAATTAAAAGTAGCATTCTGCTGTTGGAGAGTGTTGTGATATAAACTACAGCAGAGCTCAGTGATTAAATCATTAACAAGATTAACGATTGATCAATCAACAAATTAAACTTGCTCATTATGCCAAAAAAACCTAAAACGTAATTCAAATTTGACAAATAATACATTTTCTTGTCCCTAGTAATCAACATAATGCAGGGGAAACTATAATATGAACTGCAGCAGTGCTAAACAGCTCACTGCATCATATAATTAACAACACAAACTATCAATGTATGAATCAAACTCACTACTGCGGACAGTTTCTTCTCCATGCATCATTTTATTATATTCATGTATGTGGTTACAGTCAATCATATAAAATGGTCAAATCGCTCCAGAACTCTGTCTCGTCTTGCCGTCACTCGAGACGGTGACGTGTGAGCTCCACTTACAGTCTTCACTTCTATTGGTTGTCGCTCGCGAAATTCGCTACTCATTTACATAAAGTTAAACTTTTCTGAACTTTTTATTTTTGACTTGTGTCGCTTGACACACCTACATTCTGTCGCCAATGGTCATAAAATGCTGTGCGTTGCTGGCGGTGTTAAGGGGGCTTTACAGCGCTTGAGCAGCGCCACTGCTCCTCCAACTATAATGTCCAGCAAAATGTCATAATAATTGAAAACCAGTAAAAGAACCAGTTTTTCCCTGGTAAAACATTGTAGAAGAATAACTAAAGACAGGACAAACTAACAAAACCAGTAAAACAACTGTGGATCTCCACACTGAAATTATATATATTTAAAATATATTTAAAATATATTAAAAAACAGTTCTTATAAATTATAATAATACTAATATTTCACAATATTACTCTATTTACTGCATTTTTGATCAAAATATATATATGTATATTATTAAAAATTGTCACTGTTGCAGCCAAAGTCCTCTGTGAATGGCCTTCTGGCAGAGATGATCGCCAAGTTTGAGGAGGAACCTCCACTGGGCACCAAATCTTCAGCACACGGCGACAATCCCAACGATCTACTGGCCTATGTGTCAAATCTCAAAGTTAATGAAGGTTTGTCTGGGATGGACATAAAAAATATTCAGTTGCACATGTTGAGTACCGCTTTTATGAATTCAAATCATAATATGATCTGTAATTGCTCTTATAGGTGTAAATCGGCCTGATCAAGAGGTTAAAGTGTCTGTGATTGGCGGGGGAGATTTGGGAATAGCTGCCGTGTTGAGTATTATGGCAAAAGTAACTACATGATTGTCTTTCGTTTGCCAGAAATAGCTTATGGCTACGTAACCACATTTGCATGACCAGTCTGTATTGTCATACTTTACGTCATAGAGCTCTGTTGACAAACTGGTTTTGATTGACATCCCTGAGAGTTCAACGAAAGGTGGCACAATGGATTTGGAGATTTTCAGTTTACCAAAGGTCGAGGTGTCAAAAGGTGATTTTTATCATTACATTAACTACCACACATCTCAATTTTAATAAGTAAAGAACAGTTGAATTGCAAATCGTTTATTTTCAAATCTCAATTTTTTTTTTTATATCTCACAATATCTGTCCATAACATGTCTGGATCATATTTCACCCCAAAATTATATTTTGCTTTGTGACGATTATTTTCATGACATTTAAACACATTTTCAAAATCTCATCAATGTTTTTTTTTTTTAGTATAATTTATATAATGTCATAGTATTATTAATATTTGTAATTAGCTTTTATTTCTATATTTATAGTTTCATTTGAATTTTAGTTTGTTTTTTTAGTACTTATGTTATGTGCTTATGATCTTATGTGTTGTCATTTATTAATAATTTCTATTTAACTTTAATTTATTTTCATTTCAGGTTTAGTTTTAGTAATTTTAAGTTTTTATTTAATGATTTTATTTTATTTTCAGCTTTATTTTTTTAATTACCAAAAACATTTTTTAAAAGTTTGGTTAACAATAACAGCACTGATTCTCATGTGGTACAATATATATATTTATAATATATTAATACATTTTACATATTAATATAATTAAAATACATAATAATAATAATAATAATAATATATATATATATATATATATATATATATACACAGTTAAACCAAAATTTATTCAGACACCTTGAACATTTCATTCATTAATACAGTTTATTCACTATAGTTAAAAATGGTAATAAAATATGACAAGATCTCAGAATTAAAAAAAATAATAATAATCTTAATTATGTCAGATAACACTTAAGCAAAACATGGTCAGGTCAGTTTACTTTATTTTGCTATCCTCACTTACATAAATGAACTATAGTTTCCTGCACCCACTAGTAAAAATATATCAAAAATATCAAAAATGTCTGAATAATTTTTGGTTTGACTGTGTGTGTGTATGTGTATGTGTGTGTATATATATATATATATATATATATATATATATATATATATATATATATGTATATATATATATATAATTATTATTATTATTATTATTATTATTATTATTTTGTTGTGAAATAAGATATTTGAAATATGAAATGTGATATTTACCCTTGACGAGATTGTATAGTTTATTTCAAAAGTTCAGATGTTGTTAATATCAAATTTACATTAATGTCCAAATTACATTCTAGAAATAATGTATTCATAATTTCATCCCTCCATAATGTGAAGATGTGTTATTTTAGTATAATTACATTATATACTTTTATATTTTTGTTAACATTTTAGATTTTTTTTACTTTTCTTTTTTTTCCTGTTTTTATTTTAATTAAAGTTGTTAATAATAGTTAACAACTTGTGTTAAGTTGTATTTTAAATATGTGTATATAGGTTTTGAGTTTCAGATTTAGTTTATTTCGTTTTTGTCATTTTAGTACTTAAACAAAAATGGGAAATGTTGCTTTGGCAATTAGCTGAAATAAAATGTTTTTATATTTTATTGCAGTTGATGTTAATTTTACTTCTAGTAATGAAAATGTTTTTTTTTTTTGTTTTTTTTTTTTTATGGTAATAGTTTTAGTTTTAATGGTAATAATGGTGGTGATCACCACAAAGTCTTTACATGTTTCTTAGTTTTTTTTTTTACTGTCTACAAGTTATTCAGCCCCTCCTACACAACAGATAGTGACTGACAGACTGTCTTTATTCTCAATTTCATAGACCTGTCAGCCTCAGCGGGCTCTAAAGTGGTGGTCGTCACAGCGAATGCCTGGAGTAATGAGCAGTCATATTTGAGTGTAGTTCAGACTAATGTGGACATGTACAGAGGAATCATCCCTCATCTCGCCCAGCTGAGTCCAAAAGCTGTGCTGCTCATCGCCTCTCAACCAGGTTAGTGATCGGCAGCTAGCTTCGCCTGTGCTTAAAGACAACATGAAATCAAAATGGGTCCCATTTATTTTCTTCATTAATGGTTCTTCTAGTGAACTATTCATGATTTAGTCAGCATCTACTAATCTGAAATATAACAGACAGCAAAATATTTGACACACAAAATATGAATGTGAACTCTGACCTTAATGTTCACAGTGGACATTATGACACATGTTGCCTGGAGACAAAGTAATCTTCTGCCCACTCAAGTGATTGGTGTGGGGTGTAATCTGGACTCAGAGAGACTGTCTCACATCATCAACATTTCACTGGTGGCAAATAACACAGGCAAGCAGGCCTGGGTCATTGGAGAACTCTCAGAGAACAAGGGTGAGTGGATCAGGAGCTGCTTGACATATTTTAAAGTGTTCATGAAATCATTTTCAGATCTTAATATAATGTTTAGATGAGCTTATGAAGTTAGAAAAGGTTTTTTTTGCATTAAAAAAGCTCAAATATTTTTAAAAAAGATCATTTTCCATCCTCATTTTCACTCTGTCACAAACAGTTCATTTTAAGGGAGTAATTTTAAGAGTAAATGCCAACCGCTGTGATTGGCCAACTTCACCCCACCACAGCATGTGTGAGGTGTGTTTTGATGCTCGAGATGACCAGGGGTGTATTCCAGAAAGGTTAACTTAGCGTCACATTTACCGTGAACTCTCGGTTGATTAACCCAAACCTTACTGGAGGTATGCTGGTTCCAAAAACTCGTCCGGGAGTAAGTTCAGCCAACCCAGAGTATGTTCTCGGTTAATACACAAGACATTCTCAACAGAGCGATGAATCGATGATTCACCATGGAAACAGACGCTAAAAAAAAGCACGCCATTCTATTTCTGTCTTCTTCTTTTGTTAAACGGCGATTTACATAACCTACTTAGTGCACATCGCCACCTATTGGGTGGTTGTGCAATCATTTTTTCAATCTTTTCATTTAATAAGTATTCTTTATTCACTGAGAATAAGAATTATATTGTTTGTTTGATGCTAATTATTTAATAAGATATCACATATGTATTTTATTATAGAAATTATAGCATAGAAAACGTCCTGTTATAAAAAGGAAAATAAGCAGATCCATGTGTGAGATAATAATACATATATTAGAATTGTTCAGAGAGTAAGTTGCTATGGCTACTACTTACATACCCTGAAAGTTACCTCAGTTTTTGGAATCGAAAGTTGAGGTTATCTGCTTACTTGCTCTTAAACATACCCAGGTATGTCACATAACCTGCTATCTGGAATACCCCCCAGAGCTGTAATAGACCATTTGAGTGTTTGCAAACAGTGATGACGTTTTATGGGCGGAGCCTACCTGGTGGCAGAAAATGACAGTTCTGCAGTAGCAGTCTGTGGAAGCCATGGAATAAACGAATAAAAAAAAGTTAATTTCGAGTTTATATCTCACAAAGTGACGTAACTGTGACATCTGTTCCCAAATGGTCTATAGAGCCCGAGTCAGATTTATTATAACTCCGATTGAGTTCGTCTGAAAGAAGATGGCTTGAGGGTAAATCATGGGATAATTTTCGTTTTTGGGTGAACTATCCCTTTAAGGACATTTTGATTTTCCATGTCATGACCTCTTTAACAGGATTATGTGGAACTGAAAAGTGGATGATGATCCTAGATAAACACACCTATAAAAAATGTTGACGTTTGCATCATGGTCACATCAGCACCTCGAGTGTGCACTGATGTTCTGAGGTCTGGTTTTAAATAATAAATTGGATTGCTCTCTATGGTTGTTCCTCAGTGGCAGTGTGGGGTAACATGGGGCCGGGAACTGACCAACTACAAGCATTATCCCCAGTGTCCAACTCCACCAAACCCTTGATGGACAGGTATGGGTTTAAATAATCACTGTTCCACATGATTTTCATATAGTTTCTAATAGAAATTTAAAAGAAATATTTTATCGGTTTATTGCTGCATTATTAAGTGTGAATGGTTTCATATGCTTTCAGGGCATTAGAGATGCTCAAGGGCAGAGGTCAGAGGTCATGGTCAGTTGGGTTATCCATTGCTGGCATCACTCACAGCATCGTAACAGACCAAAAGAAAATACACTCGGTCTCAACATTGGCTGAGGTATGTTACCTACCTTGTAGAACATCTAACAAGATTAACATGCAATTCACTTTAATGAGGGAATTTGAATTGAAATTTAAGATTCAAATTATCTGTCCAGTTTTTCAAAATTACTTGTCAAATGCAAACCTTATAGAGTGCATTAGTTTCTGCCCACTTTTTCAGCTGTGTCGTTTCCTTGAAGTATTTTTTCCACTCATTTTAAAGTCTTTATAAAGTCTTTGTTAAAATGTTATAAGCCATGAACCAAACCAACCAGCTACGAAGTGAATCACAACATTGCAAACTTCTGTTTGAAGCAAAAAAGCATTTGTAAATTGGACAAAAAGACAATGGTACAAGGGTGTGCACTTAACGCCTTTAATGAGGGAAAGAACTACAATCCTATGAAGCACTGTGAATGACAATCAAATTAAAAACTGATGAATACACATTTAAAGTTGTTGTTTAGATCTATAAATACAGTAACACTTTACAGTAAGGTTCATTAGTTAAACATTAATGTATTAACTTACATGAACTAACCTGAACTGAGCAATACATTTGTTACTGTATTTACTAATCTTTGTTAACGTTAAGGAAAAAATAGTTGTTCATAGTTTGTATTAAGTATTTTAGAGAGAAACCAACTCGATTACATAATTTGTGGTGCTTCATGGGAGTGGATGTTCCCTGCAGAACTCTTAAGGTGCGATTTGCATGCCGCGACTCTGATTAGTAAAGTTTTCTGTACAACATCATGGGTTTTTCACCACAGGTTCCACTGTTAAATATAATTATTAAAGCTGCAGTCCGTAACTTTTTTTTTTTTTTTTGGTTAAAATTATCCAAAATCAATTTTTGAGCGAGTACATAACCAGCCAGTGTTCAAAAACTATCTCCTTACCTTAGTCTGATTCACAACGGTAAGCTTGTAATAATGTTTTCTAATTAGATCGGTACTGGTAGGTTTCCGCAAGAAATTCGAGCATGCTGCCGTTCATCTTTGCATCATTACGTCACATCTGTTTACATAAAGAACGAGTCCCAGCTAGTAGGCTATATCATGTCAGGATGCTGCAGGTGGCGGATCATTTATAACCTTTTCTCACAGCAGCTGGAATAATTAAACTTCATCAGTTTGATGGTGAATGGGTGGTATGACAAATTAACGTAAGAGATTAGACTGTACAGAAATTGAAATCTACAGGTAACGCTAATACACACTAAATACAGTCACACAATGCTGATGTTAACATTAACAATTTGAGAACAAAGTATAACAATAATAATAATTTGCTTGGTTTGATGTGATCTGAGCTAAGCATTTGTTACATTTAATCACCATTGGTAGCGTGATTTATTGTAATGTTTTTTTTTTTCTCAGTTGGTCAGAACAAAAGTGGCAGAGTTATTACTTGTTCAGATGATATTTTCCGGTGAAAATTCTTATTTTGGTCATACTTCCAAGACTACAATCCGTGATTCCAAAGTACCTATACAGTATCCACCGCTGCGGTGACTGACAGCCACACATTCTCCTCAAAACATTAGAGCCATGCCGATGCACAACTCGCATAAACATAATTCCGTAAATAACTGCAATTGCAGGTTTCAAACAGAGATGGCGACAAAGAGGCAAAACTTACGGACTGCAGCTTTAAAAAAAATAATAATGCAAACAGATGGCTTCAACCAAAAGCATATACCATTGATTAACTACTACACAGTTCACAACAGGTCTGTTTTTAAAGGTTTATAAGTTATTGTTAAAAATCAATTTCCCTATGCAGTTTTTACTTCCATAACCCATCTGTTGCACTCTAAAGGAGCCACTGAAACATGAATATGTAAAAGATGCAGTTAAATATCCATGTGTTGTTGAGATTGCCTCCAACATGTGTGCATTTCCTTTATTTAGGGTTGGGGTGGAATCGGTTCCAAAGTGTTCCTCAGCTTGCCATGCATCCTCGGGGAAAGTGGCTCTACCAGATTACCAGGTGTGGCTTTAGGTTCAGAAGATGAAATGAAGCTGAGGGAGAGTGTGGCATGTCAGGTCAACCTCTTCATGCAGCTGAGAATGTAATACAGGAACTGGATAAAACTGCATCACCTCTACAAGCGGTCTATTTTCTCTGCAGTCACTGCTACAACCGAAGCTTTGAGACACACATTTGGACTTTCAGAATATTTATGGACGCAGGGCTATTCAAAGAAAATTCTAATGGAAGGTGAAGATGTAGTTTAGTCCTTCCTGTGACGGTTGCTTATTTTATATTCTCACAGCAGCCACTGTGAAGTGGAAGTCTTACATCTGAAGGCAATAGCACTAAAGCACTTATGCTGGTTTCCGGTGAATTATTATGCATAATATTACTGCACTTCAATATTGTTTACAATACACACTATGTAGATGCAATCCTTTTTGTCATAAAAAACTTACCTGTGCAAATAATGGACAATGGTGCCTTTATGAAAGACTACAATATGGTAGATGGTTAAATTATGGTTGAATGGTAAAATGAATGGCTTCAAGTGCCTGTTAAATGCTATTACCAATCAGGCAAATCTGTCATGTAGGTTTGCTTAAATTAATTAAAGGGCGTGGGTTCCTAATGTGCGTTTCTGCAAGTGAATGTACATTTTAATTTCTAAAGAAATAGATCCTGGTATTATATTTTATCACGTTGTGCTTGTCATATACCTCTGAATGTGAAATCAGAATTGAAGATAGCAATAATGTAAATAAAACACTCCACTTTACCATCTATTGTCTCATTGTTGCAATGAAGACATGTTTCTTTTTTAGTTAAGCAAATAAAGTCAAATGAGCATAAACCAAAATACATTTAAAACTGGGGTTACCAATTTAACCTGAGAAGCAATATATAAAAGCAATTAAATATAGGCTCTTAATACAAATAAAGTACAAATCAAATACATTCTATTTACAATTACACAAAGCCATAAAATGACCTTGAATATACAATTCCTTCATTTTAACATTCACTGTGGTGGCTGTATTTCCCAGTAAATAAATGTTGACCAAGCTGGACTTTATTTACACAAGGTGGCGCTAAAGGGCAGTATTTAGCACTAAGGTTTACATATGAAGAAATTTCAAAGGAAATTCCCTTTTGAGCAAATCAAGGACCACTGAAAAATGTCTTTAGATTACTGTAACCTGGGAACTTCTACTTGTGTTGGTGTGGTGAGATCCTTGTTTACATTTCCTAAATATGACAGAACAAAAAACATATTAACATTTAATGTTAATGATGCACATTCATAATATAATCAAACTTTCAAATGAAACAAAAACAAATTGCACCAAGACATAAAATAAACCCACAAAACATAAGACAGAAATTATAATGACTGATCTAATGGAAAAACCTGAAAAATGCAGTCAAATCAGTTCTTTTTGCCTTCTATCAAGACAACAATAGTTGAACCTCTCATTTACTAAAATGATTAAAGCTATCCCTTCAAAACACATGAAGACTCCCCGGAAAACTGGTTACTCAACTTGCTAAATGGTGATTATGATAACCTCTACCATTAGATGCTTCACCATAGACAAAGGGATTTCAATGTAACAAACTTGCCTGAAACACACTCATTCTAGCATCCTGTTCTTATATAGCACATATTGCAACACAATCACAACATTTAAAAGATTAAAAAACATTCACTTCGTATCACTGAAGTATAAAAGTCCAAAAGATGGAAACATGCCTTCAGTTCACACTAACAATGGTACTTGCCTTGTAAGGATGATTCCAGCAACTAGTGACTTGGAACATGAATTCGGTAGAAGTCTGAATCAGGGTGTACAGGAGAGAGCATTGTGGGTCGTGATTTTTTGGGCGGTAGTCCTGGGGGCTGTGACTGACCCGTATCTTGTTCAGTCTGGTTTAGAACCACCTGATTGCATGGGACTGAAGATATGGGGAAGGGTCTATCTGTGAAGCCGGTAGGTGGTTGGGGGAAAATGCAGTCTGGACGGTTTGACTCCTCAATGCATGGAAGAGGTGGAGGGAGTGGCGAAGAGTCAGGGGTGTAGAAGAACATAGATGGGGGTGGTAGAGAAAGAGACATGGCATCTTCTGAGGGAAGGGGAAGGGTGGTGTTCTTGAGGCCCAAGTTTGGGTTTTGCGGCAATGTGGCTGCCATCTCCAACAGCCTCTCCACAGACTGATCTTCCTCTTCTGAGACGTTGTCGTAATGCGAGGTGTTGGAAGGTCGCCGGTCACCTGAGGATGGCGGAACATACAGGTTGACGGGAAACTTGCTTAGCTGCCGATAGGATCTATACGAGGAAGGTGATGAAGATGGATCTTCTAAGATAAGATCCAAAGGTTGGGTAATTGGTGGTGGAGGTGGAGGTGGGGGAAGGTAAAACAGGACATCCTCTTCTAGAGGTAAAAGCTCGACCCCTTGTTCGGTGCAGGGAAGAGGTGGAGGAGGTAATTCTGGGAGATTCAAAGAGTGGATACTGGAACAATCTGTTAGGGGTGTCTGGTATGGAGGAGGCCAATCTTCAGACACCGCTGATATGGGCCTACTGACACATTCACCCTTCAACGAAAGAGTCTCTGTCGAAAATGGTGTAGGTTCTGGATGGAGTAGATGATTCTTTTGTACAGGTTCACTGTCTTGATTCTTCAGTGTGGACCCTGAATCTTCTGGTGTAGCTTGTGACGGTGAAGAGTTGGAAGGTGATTGGGTGTGCTTTGAAAGAGGGGAAGATGAGATAATTGTAGGGATGTGTTTATCGCTGCTCTGGTTGTGGGTGGTGGTGTCTTCCGCCTGAAACTTGGTTGAGGTTTGTTTGTTGTGTGTGGCTGGTGGTAAGGGTACAGATTCAGTCTGGATCACTGGAAGCAGCATTATTGGACGCTCCTCACCCAGTGTTATCTTTGGGAACTCGTCTCCCTTGGCTACAAGACAAACCCAGAAAAGACAGTCTAAAATTGTATAAAACCACAGGACACTCTTTAAAAATAAAGTTTGTTACATGGTTAAGTTTAGGAAATAACCCAAAGGACCATTTTTGTTGAAATAGGTTCCTGAATTGGTCATATGGTTCTTGATGTTACATTATAAGTTTGTAAGAGAATTCTATTGGCTTCCACCTGTACAGATGGTTTTCTAAACAACTAGGGGATATAAACAGCTTTGTGAAAGCTTCTCAGATAACATCAGACGGTAAAACTCTTATTTTGGGGGTTTTAAGTGGAGCCTTTACTTCTAGGAGTCTGCACTTAAGCTGGGTACACACTGTACAATTTATAATAGTCCTTTAAGATTGTTGCTTCTCAGACTGTACGAACATGATCCCCGCTGTAAGCCATGTCACACTGGGATCTCAGTTTTCATTAATGTCAGAAAAGTCAAGACGTGTTAAAAGTGGACACACGCAAGAAGACTCATCCGGAGATTTACATCATCAATCCGTGATATGTACAGTGATGTGAGTTGCATTTACATGTGGGATAGAAATGGTGGCTAGCAAACAAAAACAATATTTAGCGTTAATTTTTTCTTGAAAAGAAAACTGGAAAAAAAAGATGATGTGTGTGGAGCAAGTAGTGGTTTGTTGTTGTCTCCCTAATTAGCGCCATCAAGTACGGCGCTCCTATTGGTTTTTGATTTGATGGTTGTCGTAGGAGAAGTCGCACTACAGGACAGTGTGTCAAATCTTCTGACACTGTTAGAATTTCATCTTAAGGTAAATATTATCGCAATGGTCATTAATCGGCTGTCAGTGAACATGTCAAACTAACGATCAAAGACTTCAGATTTTGGCCTAAGATCCGAGGAATCTTTTAGGATTCATAACATTTTTCTCAGATGGCCAAATTGTGGCCAAAATCATACAGTGTGAACCTGGCTTTACAGACACCAAAGACATTCATAATAGAATTGTAAAGTACATCTTGTGAACACAACGTCCTTAATTATACTCTCTAGTATTTGCACAGAATGTTCTCATTTACAACAACAATTTTGTCCTTTACCTGGAGGAGGGAGGTCAAGCTTCATTCTGCGGAGTTCTGACATAGACGATTGTAGGTGATCAATAACAACATCATCACTCATGCTGAAGGAGGAAGCAATACGGTCCTGCAGAAACTCCCTCAGGTCCTCCAGAGACATCTTCAGAAGATGCTCTGAAAGGAAGAATAAAGCTTTAGACTATAAACTTCAAATTAATCTCATCTACACTACCCAAGTAGCAACATTATATCTAGGAAGTTCATTTTCTACTACAACCATAACTCTGTGTTTTTGAGCCCAGACTAAGACTAAATATAACTATACAATTTCACTATATAATAATACGGTGCAATGATGTTAGTTTAAACCAACCTTTAACCACCATACAGTTCTGTGTTGTAATAGTGATAGCTCATGGATTATCTATTGTAGATTCTGAACCTTCAAACTTTCAGTTACCAGCCCAGATGGTTAACCACTAGGCTACAGAGATCCACCAAGTGGAAATCTTACTTACTTTTGTGCAATTTGAGGAGAGTATAGGCCATGGCGGTAAGAACCTTTTCTCCCTCTAATATGTAGATGTCCCAAAGACGCAGAGTGAGTGTGAAGGGTGTCTATGAAGTAAAAACACAAGAAGTCATCAACCGGCTAAGCAGAACTCCAACATAAATAAAACACTGACATTAGATTCTCTAAGGGGTTCAGCCTAGCCATATAAAATTTTTAGCAGATGATGTTTCCAGTCTTTTTCACACGAAAACTCGCTGTAAGCGAGTGACGTGATTCTCTTCCTTGAATATTCAGCAAAGAGTTGCAGAATTTGGACTCTGCTGGTAAAAAAAAAAAAAAAAAAAAAGTCCTGCCCCAGCAGGGGACAAATAAGCTAGTACAACCAAACCTTTTGACTAGATCACAGAGAGGGGGTCCAGAAAGAAAGAATGACTGCATTTTCACTGTTTATCTATGTCTAAAAGGTGCCTATTAGTACCTTAGATTAGTAATATGTTCCCTTATGGTACCACTATGAACCTTTTGGGCCGGTTTCCCGAACAGGGTTTAAATTAAACCAGGAGTAGGACTTAATCTAGAATAGTTAATCATGTCTTAAAAATGGCTTTCTGAAACACAGATTAAGTACAGATTACTAACACCTGGACTATGGAGTCCTGAACTAAAATAAACAAGATTAATTTAAAAACAACTGTGCTAATCTGAATTAGCATGACAGAGGTTGCCTATAAAACAACAATGACAACAAAAAAAAAGGGGTAACTGGGCACAAAATTAAGGTTCTGCCATGGCCATCCCAGTTCCCTGACCTGAACCCTATTGACAACTCAAGAGGAATGTGGATCAACATGGACTTGGGAAACTGAAGGATCTGGAGAGATTCTGTTTGGAGGAGTGCTCTCTGATCTCTTGTCAGCTATTTAGGAGATGACTCAAGAGTTATCTTGGCAAAAGGAAGTTGCAAAAAGTATTGAATAAAAGGGTGCCATTAATTGTGGCCAATGTATATTAGAGAAAAACATTTCATAATGAGATTTTCCCCTATTTTCAGTTGTTTTACTTCAATGAAAGGTTAGGTTTTTGTGATTTTTTTTTTGTTCATATTTGCAAAGGGTGCCAATAATTCTGGCCACGACTGTATGTATCCAAGTAATACATGTGTCTTCTTTGAAACAGCCCCATGGTAGGTTTAATTTAAGCCTCAGTTTAGTCCTGGAATAGCTCTAGTCTTCCTCCATGAAATCATCTTATTAAACTCTGGACTAGACTAAGTCTAGGACTATTTAAAACCATGGCAGAGAAAGCTGATTTCTGTTAATCTGGTTTAAAGGGCCATTTTAGTCTAGGACTAGGCTTAATCTCTGTCTGGGAAACCACCCTTTTAAGAGTAAATAACAATGGTAAAAATGTTGACAAGTTGAAAATGAAAATTATGCCTCACCCTGTCAATAAAACACTGAAGGAACCATTTGGTTGTGTAGATACCAGTGGACATCTGTTCCTTATCCTGAGTTGAAGACAACAACAAATATAAGCATTTACTTATATTTTGTTAAAGCCAAGCAGCTTAAGGTTCAAAATAAGAAATCTCACCAAGTGTTTCCTGAGTTTGGGAAGGAGTTTGGACAGTATTTGGTCATGATGAAGCTGAAAACGGTGGAGTTTGGGAAAACCTGGGATGAAGAATCCTTTTAGAAACCACAGAGAAAGACAGAGAGATTAAATCAATAATTACAGCACGTTCTACAAAAACAAAAGATCTATCTATTTATCTACAGAGTGTGAGAGACACTCACCATGCATGGCATGTTTCTGATTGGTCAGTAGCTGTGATAAGGCCCAGAATGCATCTTCCTCATTCATGTACATGAGCAGAATGGCAGCGATCTGGCTCATCCCCTGACAGTAGCTCACTTCCTATACAAAACCACATAACCAACAGTGTGGTGTAAGTAATTCTAAAAAACATCAAACAATATTCAGACATAGAAAATGGCCTGTAAATAATAGTGCTCATTTCACTAATTACAAAACTTTTTAGTGCTTCTGTACTACTTTTGCCATAGACAAAGGCCTGCTTCTTGTTCTCTCTACCTCTTTCCCCCCTCCATTGCCCTCCTCTTGCCAAGTTGACCCACTTTGTACTAGGCACATCGGGAAGGAAAAGGAATATGGTACCATTTCCTGTCTCTTTGAGACCGACACACTCCTCACTTTTACAAACAAGGAAATTTATGTGCACCTAATGTTCCAGCAGTTTTGCCAAACATCCTGTCAAACCATCATTATAAAACATTTTTCCTTTTGTCTTTGTTGATCCTCTACATTTCTTTGCTTGTCTTAAGCCCGGAACACACCAAGCCGACGGTCAACCGTCGAGCAGTTTTTGTTCGTCGGCGACTAAGTTTTCTCAGTGTGTTCCGCATCGTCGGCTGAAGTTGGTCATCGGCTTTTTTCCTGCCAATTCGACATTTCGGCGTCGGAGCTCGTCGGTCAGTCGGGCCATCTGATCATTCTGATTGGCTGTTCAGCTACTGCCACCTGCTGGTACGGAAAGGCATTTCTTCTTACGCAGGCGCAGAACGGACGTGCTACTTGGCCGGCGAGCGTCGGTTTGGTGTGTCATGGCAACTCTGGACCCAGACGCTGCCAACGTGAGCCAACCCCGCAGTCTGCTTTCGTCGCCACTAGTTCGTCGGTGTCGGCTTGGTGTGCTCCGGGCTTTAGCTGGTTTTCCAGCCTGGTCAAACTGGTTGGTTTTAGAGTGGTTTTGGGCTGTTCAACTGGTCAAGCTGAGAAACCTGGCAACTAGCTAAACATCTGAAATCATTTAAAGGCTGGAATAAACAACAGTTTACAGTCGGCAGATTTTGTGCAGAGAAGTTTTGACTGATTTCACCGAAAATCGTATAGTGTGTGATGTGCACAGTCTCCGATTTTCTAGCTGCAGACTATTGGCGCTTTTCCACTGCATGGTACGGCTCGGTACGCTCACTTTTTGGTGCTTTTCCACTGCATGGTACGGCTCGGTGTGGCATGGTACGACTCGCTTAGGTAGTACCACCTCAGGTTCAGGTTCCAAGCGAGCTGTACTGATACTAAATTGTGATGTGTAAACACTGCAGATCACTGAGAGAATCGTTACTACCAGCATCATTGGATTTGAAACATGAGACACCAAACCCGCTAGATTTATATAGTCAGTAACAGCCACCGCAGTACCATTTGTTCACGCGACTTTTTTAAACCACTTCCTTTAAATGACAAAATGGCTGTATTGTGGTCAGTAGATGTAGTGCAGACGTTCCTCTCGCGGATCCACGGCAGTAGAGGCGGCGCAACTATAATGATCAGTCTATAATCCCACCCACTTTGAAGTGATACTAAACTGCAGTGGAAAAGCAAACTCAAAGTAAAGTGAGCCGTGCCGAGCCGAGTCATACCACGCAGTGGAAAAGCACCATATGAGTCCATCCAATTAGAGGAGATCAAGCATGTTTGGTATTTTTAGACTATTTTAAATGGTTTTCATGTGTCATGCACCTCCTAGAAAGGTGGCACATTTTTCTTTGTGAGTTTGTTGTGTTCGGAATGTCCAAAAAAGTCGGCAAGCGTATGATGTGTACAGTAATAAAATCTGTTCTGCTTTAATTTTTAAGTGTATCCAACTTTGAAGTTCATACATTTGCAAACAAAAGGGGTTATGGGCAATATTAACTCAAAAGGCACACACGCACAGTTCCAAAATTGGAAATAGTATATCATCCATATTTATAGTACCTACTATTTTCAACATGCTACCATTCGGGACACAATTTTCCTAATCTTGCATGCTATACAAGTATGGATAATATGCAAACTGGCATGCAGCCATATCACTGATAAAAGTTTTATTTCATTGTTAGGGTCTAAAGTCATTATATTTAGTTGAACTTAAGAACAATAGAAGTGAATAGGAAGTCGCCATTAGCGGGGTAATTGTCTGTATGTGTGTGTCTGTGTAGGACTCTGTTGACAGGGTGGGCCACCGAACTGCCCTTCTTCCCCTCCGCCCTGGTTCATCCAGCACATGCTGTTCTGAGTTACATAACACATTTACACACAAACATTCAGACTCCGTCAGTCCCTCACCGTGTTGTAGACCGAATAAGCTGCCAGCACATGGAACAGGGCTTGCTGTCTGTAAAAGACAAAAAACATAGGTCAAAAATAGCCTTCAGTGGTTACTGAAAGGAAGTTCAACAAAAAAATTTTTAAATTAACAATGAAAGTTTCAATGTGGGTTAATGATGTGATACTAATAGTGGGCCAAAAATTGGGTCAATGACATGAAGCTATTATTTTTGTGACTGAATACAGTATTCAAAAGTACATTAAAAATGCATTTCATACAGACAACGACAATGAATGTGACTGTTCTATGATGAACATGTTTTTAATCTCTGAATTAAAATGAATTTACAATATTTTGTGTATGCATATAACGTTAAAAATATCAAGTGGTACCACCTTGGCAATAAAAAAAGAAGTGTTAATAAAAATCTGGAAAAATAAAAATAGAATGTAAAATAAATTAAGTCAAGTAAATTATTAAGATTTGAAAAACCTGTCTGCTAAAACAAATTGTTGTATAACCAACATGCAGGAAGCGATTTTGTTGTCATGTGACACCAAAAACATAAAACAGGAAATGATATCTTAGTCTCCCGAAAAGGTCAGTTTAATTTGAACCGTTCATGACATGGCAAGGTATAACCGTAAGAAAACGTCATGATGTTAATGCCAATGTTGTTTATGCCAGCAGATTTTTTATTTTTTTAATACTTTTTATATGTCAAAAATGAGCAAAAAGCACTGAGGGTCCAGCCCAAATTGAACAGTAGAAAGAAACCAGCTCACAGTAGCAGTAAGAGTCCATTCATGCATAAGCCATCACATCCAAAGGAGATGTGCGTTAATAATTCATAGCGTCTGCAGATTTGAAAAGATTTAGAAATGCACGGCAAGACCCTTGGTAACAAGCCAGAGGAAAGCAGAATTGTGACTAGTGTGTTGTAGAAACACTCAAGAGTAACACAAACAAATAGCAGATGTGTTAAACAGCACTTCCGCCCCATATCCTCTTATTGGCCATGCAGTGCTAATAAAAATGGAGAAGTCATTGCTCAAATCTTCCATCCAACAGATACCCTGCTTATGCACAGAGGTTGGTGGTTGATCTACGTTTATTGTGGGTGTGCAGCCCATGCAAACCTCATCGCTGAAACTTCTTCGTGCACTTTGGTCTATACACTGTGAGGTTTGAAGACCATTTTAGTTTTAATTTTCTAAGTAAGTGGGAAGACTGTTGAATATCAAGTTTACTGAAAGGTTATTGAAGGACATCTGGTCTACGTTTTGTTAAAAAGCCATGATTGACTCGTTGGCAGTTTAAAAACAGAAGAAAAAAAAAAAGTGCCCATCTGCCCATTCTTAAGAGGATATACAATCCCAAGTGGGTCTTTATGATTGTCCGGCACAAAAGGAAATAATTTTTTTTTTTTCATGACACTGTGGCAAAACTTTAGTTGTTATGGATAACATCAAAGTATATATTTATTCTGGGCATAATGGTAACGAGTCACCAGTTGTGTCATTTCCTGTTAGGGCAGGAAGCTGAACAAAAACGCAGTGACAAAGAGGAAATTGCTCTTGTTTTGGCTAAGACAGGGTCTGAGCACCTCATTTCAGAACCATCTCAACACGAAAGGCTGCGTTACACACACACACACACACAAAAAGAAGTACATTGCCAAACAGACCTTGAGTGAAACGAAGATAAAACTAGATTTTGTATGCGCATGTTTGCATTCATGCAATATCTTACTTGACCCCAAAGCGTTCCATGAACATGATATGGTTTCTAAAGGTCCTGTTGACATCAAGATCAATCTGCTTAATTTCTGTCGAATACTTCTTAGCTTGTTCCTTCATTTTCTGCAACATGAAAACAAAAATGATTGGAAAAATCGCTATGTTGTGAACAATTTCGAGTTCAAGACTGCCGTTAAGAGCATCAGAGCATCAATGTTCATGCAGTTCTCTGAAAGTCGATGTACAAATGCCTTAATAATGGTTATCTGTGCAGGAGAAAGTTTTTGGACATTGTCACTATAAACTGTTGTTGTACACAAAGAGCTGCATTAATTTTCCACAGGGAAAATATACGTATATATGACAAAATTATCATTTGGAGTAAACTATCCTTTAAATTATATCCACAGTTAAACTTTTAAAAACATTGCATTTACAGTAATGGCTGATTTCGCTTTTATATATTCAACAAGTTACCAGGTTTTTACCTGAACTACAATGCATCTAAATTTTCACAAAGAAACATTGATAGCCCCTGGTTTCCATTTAAGAGAGACGCTTCTGCTATTTGCATTCATCAGAGCAGTAAACAAGTTATAAATATTACAGCGGCACCTAGATATTTTTAGAAATTCAGATATAGATACACATTCAGTTATAAATACAAAGCTTGAACTCTACAGTTTCTGCAATGACTAAAAACAAAAAACAATAAAATAACTGTAATAATAACTGTAAAAATAATTTGTAATGTTAAAGGGATAGTTCACCCAAAAATGAAAATGATCCCATGATTTACTCACCCTCAAGCCATCCTAGGTGTACATGACTATCTTATTTCAGATGAACACAATCTGAGTTGCATTAAAAAATATCCTGGCTCTTCCTAGCTTTATAATGGGAGTGAATGGCGCTCCTGTTTTTGAAGTTCAAAAAAGTGCATCCATCCATCATAAAAGTATTCCATATAGCTCCAGGGGGTTAATAAAGGCCTTCAGAAGGCCTTTATTAACCCCCTGGACCCGTGTGGATTATTCACTCCCATTATAAAGCTTGGAAGACCCAGGATATTTTATAATATAACTCCGATTGTGTTCGTCTGAAAAAGAAAGTCATATACACCTAGGATGGCTTGAGGATGAGCAAATCATGGGATAATTTTAATTTTTTGGTGAAATATCTCTTTAATACCATGGAACTTTTATGTAAGAGTTGTTAGACTGCAAACCATGCAAAGGAGAAAACCTTTGTTATGAAATTAAAACCTTGTTGTGCCAAGAGGGCAGATTGGAGACAAAACAGTCTGGCTAATTTAAACCCAAACAATCACACAGGACAAAGTAAAACCCAAACAAGTGAGTCATTGAATAAATGAACATCAAACGGCCACATATCTCACAAAGATGATCTCTGCAAAGCTCCTACCTCGTATTTCCTGAAGTTTGCCTGTTTCACATTTTCCACATCCAGTAGCAGAGCCCAGGCCTGACCGCGCAGCTTCAAGGGAATCCCCTTGTATACCCGCTTCGTCATCTGCAAAATGCACATGGGAAGAGGAAACAAATAAATGGCGAGATTTATTTTTGGGTCTTCATAATTCCGGACGTGTGGGCCTCTTTAAACGTAGTAAAAATCAGTGAAAAACAGCAGCCTTGAGTGGCATATTATGTAAATATAATGGCAGCAATATGATAAACGACAATGTTAAATATTTCTATATATTAACCGTTTTATGATTGCTTTAAATTTATCTAATTAAAGCTGGAATTATCAAATTTATCCCCTGGTTTCACACAGACAGGGTTTAAGATTAGGCCAGGATTAGGCCTTAGTTAAAGGGGACCTATTATGCCCCTTTATACAAGATGTAAAGAGTGTGTATGTGAAGTTTTAGCTCAAAATACCCCACAAATAATTTTTTATAGCATGTTAAAATTGCCACTTTTTGGGGGTAAGCAAAAACGCGCTGTTTTTGTGTGTGTCCCTTTAAATGCAAATGAGCTGCTGCTCCCGGCCCCCTTTCAAGAAGAGGGTGGAGCTTCAAGAGCTCATGCAACAACAAAACAGGACAATCTCATGCACTGAAAGTGTCAGAAACTGTCAGTAGCGTTGTTCAGTTCAAACCAGAGTCGGACAATGATGCCTACAGAGCCAGAGAATATATGCTGCATGGAGATAGACCAGGTATTAGAGGTCGACCGATATATCGGCCGGCCGATCAATCGGGCAGATTTTTGGCATTTTTTAATTAATCGGCATCAGCCGATTGTGCTGAAAATTAGGCCGATTAATAGGCAGGCGCGATTGCCATTCCACTGGCATAAAGGACCAGTTATACTTCATTTTCCGCGTTCCGCTGCATCTCGCGCACAGTTGAGCACGCAAGCCTTTCAAAGTATAATCCTTTGTCCATGAGCACGGAAAAATGGATTTAGTGGACTGCTGTTTTGAAGCTCTCAAGTCACTCACACATGCCCTGTTGTACACGTGGATCGTCCTGCACGCGGACGGGGTGTGCGAGCCTTTAAACAGCTGTAGTTTGGGCTATAGGTAGGCGCGGGTACCAAAACCTAGTAACGAGCCCAGCGGCTAAATTATTATACAAGCCTGCGTTGTATAGATAAACTCTGACGTTATCAATTCTGTTTCTGTACGTTACTGGAGAATTTCTCTCCCTCTGAAGCTGCGTGTGAGACGGAGCAACTCACACTCTGCTGCCGTGCCTTGTTGACACACAGCTTCAACTAACGATGGCAGGGGAAAACAGACCATTTTGAAAGAGTAATTACGTTGTAGCCTACTAGAATTGATGCAGACCATGTTTATCATAAGTGCAACAAGTCATTTGCATGTGAAAGTAGAAACATGTGCAATTCAGATGAAACTTCTGGCTAAAATGTGCATATTAACTTTCCTCATTAAATGTGTCTGTGGGTCCGACACATAGCCTCCACAACGTCATCGCTCATGGCCAGTGCACTCTATGCAGTTATGAGCAGCAGGCTGTGTAAAATGGGTGAACTCTTATTTTTGTTATCACTTAGATTATGGCTATTTGACTTACAGTATAGAAGCATGCTTCAGAATAGTTTTGAGAAGGTGCTTAAAAAGTTGAGCCATGTATTATTATTACTATGAATCAGGCTACTACTAAGTTAATTTGACAGTCTAGATGTTTGATTATCTGTTTTGTGTATTTAATATTTAACGTATAAATAATTTTTAGTGCACTGATTGGAGAGGCTTGTGTTGTTCAATAAATGTTTAATTTAAGCAATTTTCTGTATAACTTCTTATTACTTAACTGTTAGATTTTATGAGATGAAGGGGCAAAAAAAGAAAATCGGCCAAACGTATCTGCCAAAAAAAAAATCGGCATCATATATCGCCCATCGGCTGCCCTGATTTCTAAATATCGGCATCGGCCAGAGAAAAACCCATGTCGGTCGACCTCTACCAAGTATAGTTTAGTTTAATTACAGTTATAACTTGTGTTGTCATCTTGCTTTTATCCACTATTAGTACAAGCCTTTTGTAGCAGACCCAGTCCAAATGATGACCAAAACTTTACTGATAAGTTTTATGAAGTTTATTATACATCACACAGTATTAAAGAGGAAGAGATGACCGCGTTCACTCGCGCTCTGCGCTTACGCTTGAAATGAGGCGCCTATACAACGATCTGTCACGCCACGTTAAAGAGCGACAAAACGACATATTGTTTGAATTTCGTGATAAAATGGACAGAAAAAAAAAAAAGGAGTGGGTGGATTTTTATCATTATAGGGTGGTTGTGTACACACACACTGCCAACACACATTTATGATCAAACACCATGTAAAAGTTAATTTTGCATAATAGGTCCCCTTTAAATTAGGACATTTAAGTAGCTTTTATAAACATGCCTTAGAAAAAAAAAACATTGCTGGTGTGCATCTTGAGACAAAACAATGGCACTGACATATTTTAAGATATATCAGTGCAAGACAGCTCAAACATGCATTTTAGTCTGGGACTAGGTTTAAGCCTTGTCTGTGAAACTGGGCATTATAAGTTACCTTTTCACTGTTGTGGTACTTTTCCCACTTTTTCACCATCTTAACCCATTTTTCTTCTCTTTCGACCTCCTGGAGTTTGTACTAGGGAAAGAGCATACTGAACTTTAGTCTTGAATCTAAAAATGCAAGTAAAACATAGAGGATATACTATGGTGTCAACTATAGTAGACACCATAATTCAATGGGTTAGCTTATTTAAAATTAATTTTGCCATAGAAGATTTAACAGGGATTGCAGGTGCAAGGAAAGCAGATATCCTAATGTCACCTTCTCCTCCACTGCGGATGGTGTTGGCAGTTCCTCTTCACTGGAAAGAAAGTATAAAGGGGAAATGGTTAAATCTGTATTTAAAAATTCGGAAGCGTCACTGGAAGATTTTACTGTAGTCTTATGAAACACAATCCTGACAACTCTGTTCTAGAGGTTACAGTCAAGCGTAAGAGTTTGCACATATACTTGACAACACAGTTGAGCAATTAACATCTTCAAATGAGGACAGAGGTCATCGTCTTGTTAGACTGTGTGGTAAAACTGCCAGGACAGGCGAGACTTACTGCAGGAAACCAAAGCGGTCTGTGACCTTGTAGATGCTGTAGTCCGCATCCTCCCAGGGTTTGATGTGCACACCCTCCTGCCTGCCCTGCAACCAGCCAACAAACAAACTGAGAAACTGGAGCAAAGGCAAAAGACCCACAAACTATGAGATGATTGGGACTCAAATAACAACGATGACTTAAAGTAAAAGGCAAGAAAATCATTTGAAACATTCTGTTTAGAACAATCCAGATATCCAAAATAAATAGGGATGATACTATAAACTCACAGAATCCACAATTTATTCTAACAGACTGATATATTTTTCTGTATATCCCAAATACCTTATCTGTATAAGTTCATAAACTTATCTAAAGGTATCCGAAGTACGCTGAGAATTTCCATCCAGACTGTAGTCAGTGTTGTAGCAGCAATGTAAGCATGACATCCAGCTGTTGTCCATCAAGATGCTTCCTCCTCAAAAAATTTTGGCTGTAGAAAGCTAAAACTTGCTGCCTTCACAAGCTGTATATGGAAGTACAAAGGCACTAAGGCTTGTCTGGATCCAATGTGCACATAACATCCTGTCTACTAAGTTATGGCCTTTTTATGGACACATTTTTAAAGGCAGTATAGATATACCTTCGGTGCCCATGATATCCCAAAACCTTGTGTCTACAGTTCACACACAATTTAAAAAAGTGGCATCCGATGGAGAGGAGCAGAAGAAACTCCATTTATACTAAGGAACACATTGTGGTCAAAACACATTTTAGGTTTTATCAAAAGCTTTTGAACTTGGTTTTATTTAAAGGTCCACTGAAGTGCCTTGAAATGCGCAGCATTATTCAATGTGTTGACGTAATTTCCACTGAAACAGGAAGACAGAGCGGGACACATCGAGCAGCTCCTCCCCTTTTTTAAAATGACCAATAGTGTGTTCACCCAGAGCCATTGAGTTCGGTATTCGCCGCGTTTGACAGCTTATGACAGCCACAGTTTAATAGATTCCCCTTTTAGATTTAATATGAAACTGTTACTAAAAGCAAAACAGTGAACATAATCATGCTGAGGATGTGTAGTTTGAAAAGTGTGTAAGTTATGTTGGTGCATGGCGCCACCAGTGCTATCTCTTCCACTCGTCACCACTGTTGGGGAAAGTTATTTTTAAAAGTAATGCATTACAAAATTGCGTTACTCCCTAAAAAAAGTAACTACTTGCTAATTACAGACACAGCCAACACAACTACCTTTACCCACTTACTATACATCAGCCTTTTCATAACTTTTCTTACATCAGTTGTGTGCAGCATCTCTAAGGAAAGTTTTTCCTTGCCAAGATCAGCAAATTGCAGCAACTTTTTGGGTGGTGTAGTCTAGTGGTTAAATATCTGGGATAGTTGATCCATGAGTTATCACAATTGTTCCCTTGAGCAAGACACTTAACCCTAGGTTACTCCAAGCAGTACCGTACCCCAAATCTTGGCCTCTCCAAGAGGAATGTCCTTGTGTGTACATCTGATTTAATGACTACTTACTACTTTACTTGTGCTACTTTGTCAGTGTGCCTTTGTTGTTCATGTCACTGAAAGTTAAGGGACATTCATTAACCAGTTTCCTCTTGTCTGGACATTGGCTCAACCAGTCAAAGTTCAAAACTCAGGTCAACAACTATTGAAAGTCAGACAACTAAATGGATGTAACTTGCCTTCTCATATTTTTCAATGATTTCAGCCCGTTCTTCAGCTATTAGCGTATCAATGTCCTTCTTCATCTCAAAATCTGAAAAAGAAACAAAACAAACATAAGACTTTGAGCAAATGGGCTCATTCAGATGCGTGGAAACATGTCCCTGAATGTTGCTGACATTACTAGTGCTCTACAGATCCACCTTCCTGTCTATTTGGCTTAAACGCATGAAAATGATCCGAGGCATCCACATTCCACCAATATTACAACATTCATCCAAGTTCTGCCTGAAGTTGACACACATCCATGCGAGGTGAGGTTGCACATTCATCATGAGCCTAAAACAGTCAAGTGCTGTTATGTCAGCTAATTGTTCAGGCACTCTTTTTTTTTCCAGTCCAACAGTCTTGTCAGGAAAGGTGCTGGACAAACTCATGCAACATGCAAGACCAGGACTGAAATCACATGGAAAATTCCAACAACTATCTAGTGTTGTCAAAAGTACAGACTGAATACCAAGTCAGTACTTACCCCCTAGCATTTTGAGCACTGTTGAGAGGATTTGTAAACACCTCTGATTGGACATTGTGTTCACACACTCAACAGATGTCTGTGATCAGCTACGATGATCAACACTTCAAAAACATGTTGTAAATAGACATCTTTGACGCTCTTCACCGAACGCTTACACAGATACACACGGGAGCGTTTGAAAGCAGGCGTCTATTAGTGTATCCGTCTATCAGCGGATCCCTAATATATCCGGTGATAGACGGACATAAGCGCTCAGTGAAGAGTGTCAAAGATGTCTATTTACAACATGTTTTTGAAGCATTGATCATTGAGGCCAAATCACAGACATATCTGTTGAGCGTGTGAACACAATGGCCAATCAGAGGTGTTTAAGAATCCACTCAATAGTGCTCAAAATGCTAGGGGGAAATGCTGTTATCGTCACATTTTTAAAATTTCAGTACCGACTTGGTAGCTAAGTCGGTACTTTTTACAACCCTACAACTATCACACTTTGCTGTGCAGGCCAACTGTTCAGCCTTTTCCCAATGTATGGTTCTCTTGTCAGATTCATACAAAAACCCTAGCTTTGACAGAGAATTGCTATAAAGTTAAGCAGCAAGTCAGTTTTCGGTTCTGCAAGGTGGCCAAAGAAGTTAGACAGCATAGAATCAGATATTGACAGAGCAGGAATGTCACAGCTGATACTCACCACCATGTGTTGAAAACTAGCGAGGTCTGTTAGTTCACATTCTCTGTGGACAGGTGGGACTCTTACAGAGTCTACAGTTTACCAGACAACTGCTCTGCTGAGACACATGGGCACCTTTCTCTGTTTAACCACCTGTCCTATTCAAAACATTAGATCATATAAATGGAAACCCAAGTTTCCCTTTCAAACTTCTCTTCACTCTCAGAAAATGTGCAAACATTTTACCTTTACCCCTAAAGGTTTGTACCGTGCACATTTTTTTTCTGTCATTGTTTTAAGCTCCTTAATCGATATGTGAGCTGGATGTTCTTTGGTTGCTAAATTTATTAAAGGGATAATTCACTGAAAAATGACAATTTTATCATCATTTACTCAATGAGACTTTATTTCTTCTGTGGATCACAAAAATAGAAATGTTATTTGAAAATGAGTGGACAGTACATTATTCAGCATTCCTTCTTTTGTGTTCCGTGGAAGAAATAAAATGGGTGAGAGGGTGAGAGTAAATAGCAACAGAATTTTTGTTTTACACCTTGTTGTCTATGGTAGGGAAGGAATAGCACTAGCCTATGCTTTCTCCACGTAACCACCACCCTCGTGAGAAGTCAAATGTGCCACAGTAAACAAATCAGTCTTAAGTCTTGATCTTGAGCCAAAACACCTTAATTTCTGTTACCGCTAAAGGGAAAGGCTTCTTTGAGAAACATTACATCTCCTATAAGCTGACCAGGGAAAACAGGTCAAAGCTAGCAAGAGATCCAAGCATAATTGAGCTGGAGTCTCGCCTATGAGTCGGGGGAACTAATGGCTTGACAGAAATCATGGGATCAAAAATGTGGGCCACTACTAGTAGGATTGTCTGCATAAACATCTATCCTTTTGGACAAAGCAATAAATGGTTTAATGTGATTTTGTGACTTGGCCTCCGCACTATTCAAGCGAAGGTTAAGCCAAAGCTGCGTTTCAATTTTCTCATGAAACTAAATCCACAGAGGTCTCCCGCAGGTCTTAACAAATAACCACATGCTTGTAATTATAAGTGCGCTAGGATGCAACCATTTTTCTTTGGTGTTTCAGACAAAACCGGTGGCACAATTTTAGTAATTATCTGAGAAGCTCATGGTCTTAGTGAAACTACTTTATTATTCCAAAGTTTAACTTTTTGGATATGGTTTTACCCATTTTTGACACCATAGCATCAAACTAATGGAATAAAAAGACTTGGAAGTTTTCATTTTCACTTACACAACTAAATTGTGAATCATTCTGCTTCTTTAAAACTAAATGCCAATTCTAAATCCACAGTTGGATCCTGTTGAAAATGCCATGTGATGTTCAGCCAAAGGAATACAGGTGTGCCACCGCCAATAGGCTGCTGTTTGCACAGCAGGAGCGCTTCCTTTGTGAATTCAGTTAATCACAGGTCAGTGGCAGGAGGGCAATGAAAAGGTGCTGATGGAGAAAGATCCTTAACACTGATCTGTGCTCAGTTCAGCTGTTTTTACTGGCAGAAGCCAATATGCAACAACCAACAAGAGAAATACACAGCAGAGACGAACTACAGTTTACATGAACGTGCGAGCAGTCACCATTCATGGACAGCTTTGGGTTAGTTTTTGAGAACAGAACTCCCAGTAATACTTGAACTTCCCCATGTAGGTTATAAACTGTGTACAAAAGTGAAGATTTAGCTATCAGTTTCACATTAGGCTTTACGTTCTCTCAGTCCGACCACATAGTTTGAAGTTGCAAAGTCAAAATCTCACCGAAACTCAAGACTCAAACAACCAATAAATTAAAATACAATAAATAAATGGGTGTTTTGTTTGTAAGATGTCATGCAAGATTATCGTTTGTATGCCATGGATCTTCTGAGCTGTGCAGAGAACAAGTTTGGACTATTTGCAGTACAATATTGTGACATAACTTCTCTGATACAATGCCAAAAACTACTCAAACAATCAGCCGTCATGAGTTTAGCATGTAATACACACTATGAAATATCCCTGAGAAACAAACAGTTAAAAATATAACTTGATAAGCCTTATTACGTGCCAATACATCCTAAACTTCTGTGCATAAGCCAGAATTTAACCAATTCCAGAGCAATTCATTACAGAAAAAAAGGAATAAACAATAATATTTTCTTACATAAATGTAATTTATTTGTATAGGCTACTCCTGTTGGGTGAATTAACCTTTTAATGCATTGAAAATAGACTCTTATTTTAATTGATGGATCAGACTATGTATGCCCGGTGCTAAAAACAATGAAAAACATGTTCATTGTTTGTTCCCCAAGTCTAGCAAGTCAACAATAGTAATGTTCTGTTAAAATAGCTCAGCCCATTTCCTATGAACCCAGTTTCCCCCCCCAGACTCTTCCCCAGGGAAAACTCAAGTGGCCTTCTCAACCCTGGAATGGATACTAAATGAAAGGTGTGAGGTAGGCTATTTCTGAAGAACGTTAAGAGTGCCTGGAACGTATCTTAATGTCATGACCTTTTTACAGTGTTACCATCCAATCCACTAAAGTGAAAACTAGTAGAGCACCAATAACACCACAGAAGACTTAGCTGGTGGAAGAACCTACAGAAATGCTAAATCTTTTTGCCGAGTTATCTGTCAAACTTGTGCAGATGCGTTACAAACGCTAAAAGTTTGACAGCTGTAGATGTCTTAGCAACTTTAAAAGGTCAAAATGAGCCAAATATGATTTTTTTTTGTTAATGACAGATCATTTCATGCAGTCTGATAAAGCAAAAGAAAATAATAATAATAATAATAATAATAACTAGATAAGTAAAGTTCGTAGAATAAAATTTTAAAGGATTAGTTCACTTTCAAATGAAAATTACCCCAAGCTTTACTCACCCTCAAGCCATCCTAGGTGTGTATGACTTTCTTCTTTTTTGATGAACATAATCTGAGTTATATTAAAGGGTTAGTTCACCCAAAAATGAAAATAATGTCATTTATTACTCACCCTCATGTAGTTCCACACCCGTAAGACCTTCATTCATCTTCGGAACACAAATTAAGATATTTTTTATTAAATCCGATGGCTCAGTGAGGCCTGCATTCACAGCAATGACATTTCCTCTCTCAAGATCCATAAAGGTACTAAAAAAATATTTTAAACAGTTCATGTGAGTAAAAGCTCCGAAGCAGTGTTTTGAAATCGGCCCATCACTATATTGTTGAAAAGTCGTTATTTTGTTTTTTTGGCGGACAAAAAGTATTCTCGTTGCTTTATAATATTAAGGTAGAACTACTGAACTCGCATGAACTGTTTTAAATATGTTTTTAGTACCTTTATGGATCTTGAGAGAGGAAATGTCATTGCTTTGAATGCAATCAATTAAATCAAAAATATCTTAATTTGTGTTCCGAAGATGAATGAAGGCCTTACGGGTGTAGAACGACATGAGGGCGAGTAATAAATTACATTATTTTCATTTTTGGGTGAACTAACCCTTTAATAAATATCTTGACGCATCCGAGCTTTATAATGGCAGTGAGCGATACCAACGAGTATGAGCTGAATAAAGTGGCTCCATCCACATCCATCCATCATAAACATACTTCACACGGCTCCGGAGGGGGTAATAAAGTCCTTCTGAAGCGAAGCGATGCATTTGTGTAAAAATAAATAAATAAATATTTAACAAGTTATGAAGTAAAATATCTAGCTTCCGCCAGACAGCCTTCCGTATTCAACGTACGAAGAAAGTGTAAACTGGCGTCGCGTCAGTTAAGCTTTTTTCGTAAGCTGAATAGGGAAGGCGTAGGATGTAGCGTAAGCTTTTTGAACTGCGAGAGTTTCACACTTTCTTTGTAAGTTGAATACGGAAGGCGGTCTGGCAGAAGCCAGATATTTTACTTTATAACTTTTTTTTACACAAATGCATCGCTTCGCTTTAGAAGGACTTTATTAACCCCCCGGAGCCGTGTGGAGTACATTTATGATGGATGGATGTGGATGGAGGCACTTTCTTCAGCTCATACTCGTTGATCCCGCTCAGTGCCATTATAAAGCTTGGATGCGTCAGTATATTTATTAATATATCTCCGATTGTGTTCATCAGAAAGAAGAAAGTCATATACACCTAGGATGGCTTGAGGGTGAGTAAAGCTTGGGCTAATTTTCATTTGAAAGTGAACTAATCCTTTAAGCTTATTTGCTATAGTGATAAACAGCTGAAATACACTAGAAGATTTAGTTTACAAAAGTTTTAACCCCCTTAATGTAAGTTTATGGGATTTTTATTATATTTAATCTTCATTTTTAGGAAAACCATAAGTCAGATCAGTTTGAAAAGATATAGCAACCAGAGTCAGAACAGTCTGAAGGTCTGACCTGAGTTTGGTGGCTGTAGCTTTAAAACTCTAGGAGAAGATACAGTCTTTTACAATTTTGGTTCAGAAGAAGAAGAAGTTGTTTATATAGCCAACTTTATGATGAGCAAAAAGTGACTCACTTTTAAACCACAGTGTTCTAGCAGCGGCAGGACAAAAAGAAGCCACAAACCTATTATTAGATGACAGGCTTCAACATAGTTTCTTCCCAGATGATCTAATAGAGTATTGCATACACGCATAATGCAAATCATCAGTCTGTGCTCATCATGATCAAATGTCAAATTTTAGTGGCCATAAACACTTTAAAATTCCAACAATAAGACAAAGCAAAATTTTATGATGTAAGGCACAAGTGTCTCCGCATCTTTTTGCGGATACACATATGTGCAGCAGGCCACACATGTCAGTAAGATTGTGGTTCATTAGTTCTCACTGGAGGGTTTCACAAACAAACACATGCTTGAGCTGTTGTATGCTCTCACTTCCTCTAAATGTATTTTAGTATAACTCAAAAAGAACATCTAATCCACTGACTTCTGTAAACACCTCGCGCACGATAGATTTAAGGACAAGTCTAGGTGTTTGATATTACACACAAGAGCGGTCTACTCAAGTGGAAACCAGCGTGGGCCACGCCTCGCGCTCTGAAAGAAGGTAAGGAAGTAGGCTGGTGACCACAATGCATCCTGTCCTTCTGAAGTTCAAGGTTTCAGCATGAAACAGTGTCTCATGGGAACCACCAGCAATTATTCACGTTTAAAATGTAAAAAGGTAGTCTGGCATAGTGTGTATTGAAACTAAAGCACTTTACTTTCTCGTTTCTATTCTGAAATCCTGTCACATTTGTTATATTAAATAGTAATACACTTTAATATAGTACAATTAAAATGTTGAAAAAGCTGACACGTGACCCCGGATGGATTTATTTACTTTAGATCCAAAAATGTAACGATGAAAAAGCTCTCAAAAAGACACAAATGACTGATACCCTACAATTCATATAGATATCTAATATGGCATAATATGATCTCCCGATGTAAAATGTAATTGATAAAAGTGTCTAAAGGCATATCAACATCAATCGGTTTCAGTACAATCAACAACTAAAGCCACATGAAGTTTATTTAGGGGCGACTTTCAGTTGTGAACTCGCTACACTAAAAACAAGATCAAGCTATTCTAGCTTCTAGACAAAATAAACACGTTGAAAGCAAGACTTTATCTGACTTCAGACAGATCAGTTGACTTTTATCTGAGAACTCAAGTTGTTTTCACGCACAGATGCGACAGTAAAGCATCGGCCGACAAAACAATTATCATCAAACTGAACTAAAATAAAAACAGCATTATATGAAATCTTTTACCTTTGAAAACAGACGCTCTGCGCTGCACAGGCTGTTATTTAAAAATAATCTGTGTTCATAATGAAGCCGCTCAACATGGACATACAAGACTCCAGTTCAACTCTGTCTGGTCATGAGAACACGAGAGCGTGCGTGCGTGCGTGCGTGTTTGTGTGAGCTCGTGCACGCATGCGCGCGGTTCACAGCTCAGAGTCAGAGCCGTTACTGCTCAGAGCGTAAGAATCATAAGAGCTGTTAAATCAATATATAAATATTTAAATGTTCATTTTAAATAAGTTTTAAATACAAAAATGTATTATTGTTTATATAGTCTACGATTGCTATTATTATTATTATTAAGCTACAATACAATGAATGATAGGCTATGATTAATATATTATGAGCATATTATCTTATAAACAATAACAAACATTTTTAGAATATTATAAATATATACATTTTATAAAAAAAAAATTAATTATTAAACATTTAAATGAATTTCTATCTGCAGGCAGTGAGTTGTCGTGGTGCGTCCTCTAGCGGCCATGCATAGGGGACGGTCATTTTTTTCTGTGAAACAAAAGTTAAATGTGTCCAGAATAGATATCATAGTTTTAGTGATAATGACATAAATCATAAACCAAGTATGAAAAACGTCCAGAGTTTTCATGTTATTAGATTTGTAACAAAAAAATAAATAAATAAATTTGGGGGTAAAATGCCTCCACAGGTGGGGTAAAATGCCCCTAGTCTGACAAAGCAAGTTGCTTTACACATTTACAGCAAAATCAGTAAATTAAAATTTAAAAGAATATAATCAATAATTATGATTTACAAAATTATAATATCTTTGAAAAATATTGTTAGCTGATGCTAACTGGCTAGCTAACTAGCTACCTGATGCTAAATTGAGGTAATTTTTAAAAATAAAGTCCAAATATTTTTATTCAACCACCTAGTTAGATTACATTTGATTGAAAAATTTTGATGTTCAGAACAGAGTAACTACAGTAATTATGATAGTGGGAAGGGGCCGTTTTACCCCACATACGTTTGAAACAAAATTTTTGTCATTCTGAAAATATAATTATATTTTCCTTAAATAACACGTACTCCCTATCTACAGGCCTTACTATTCTCATATCGCATATAACTGCGATGTTCTACAAAACAACAAGCTTTAAAACACTTTTTTTCTTACTGCTGAAAATGATATAATTTACATGAAATCCATTTTCTTGTAGTCTATAGTTGCAAAAAAAAAAAAAAAAAAAAAATGTATCTTGACTTTATCTAGTGGTTATTTTGGGAAAAACAGTAGGGGGGACGTTTTACCCCAAGGGGGAGTTTTCCCCCACTCTACCCTATTTCTGTCCAAAGATTTGTTTTAGGTGTGTTCGCATGTCTTTTAATATCTGAAATAAATATCTGGTTTATATAGGTTTAATATAAATGCGTGGTATATTTATTCCTTTTTGTGTTTTGGTGCTTAGCAGATGTTGTTTCAGATAGATTTGTCTGTTATTCTAAAAAAAAATGCTAAGCACCTAAAATGCTAAGCATCTATTTAATATATAATGTAACATTAAATATTGAAATGTAATTAATAATATATGTTGTGGGAATTGCTTGAGAAAAAAAAAATGAATTCAATATGTTTCCAGACAGACAAGACATATTTGTATTGTTGTTCCATATTTCACCACAGGAGGGTTTCAAACTACTATCAACAGAGAACAATAGGTCAGACACCAGACTTGCAGATTTGTGTCCTTGTTTGACAAGTCAAATTATCTGTAATTGGTAGTGAAAGTAATAATAAACATAACAGCATTGTATTAATATATCTGAAAGGCAGCCGAATGTTTTTGTATTTGTGTTATCAATCACTCTGCTTTTAATTATTTTTGACAAATTATATTAGATTTTTCAGATTTTATGCAGAAATCAGCCTACCTTGATTTTGGAAATCAATCTACTGAATGCTTACATAGTACACTAAATGTCTCCAGGCTAGATGACTTTTGTGCAGAGTAGTCCTAACTATGCTGACTAGTTTTCTGCCTAAAGAAATTTCATCTTTAATTATTTTCATATGACAGTTATGTTTTATTTAGATACCAATATAGCATATGGTGATTTCAAAAGAATACAAAAAATAGGCCGCTTATATTAATACAGTAACTGAGAAACACAAGCAGCACACTCTAAAATTGCAATGTCTGGGACTTGATGGACAAGACAAAATGATGGAGTTACCCATCCCCCTCCCCCCTTTTTTTCACATACTAGAAAATACTTAAAATACTTCATGCTAGTATCAATGGGTCACTGTTTCAGTAGCCCCTCACTGCAGAACACACGAAATCCAGGGGGCGGAGACAGGTAGGTTTAGGGATACGTAAAGTGGGAGGAGTTGGATCTAGATCCAACCCCACCCCCGGATCTCGTGTTCTGCAGTGTTTGGCTGGTTAGCATTAGCAGTTAGCCCCTGCTGGTAGACTCTGTAACTACAACATCTGGAAAAAGCATCTTTCGTTATTTATTTAAAATTAGCTGTGTATTCTGATGTTGTTTTTCAAGTAACATATAAATCACTATTGTGCTTCATTATGCTAATGCTAATTCTAGCTCAGTTAGGTTAAATTAAGGGTTCCACCACTATTTCTAAGCATTTATACTGTCGCTCCGAGCAAGATGATGCATGGTAAAAAAAAAAAAAAATTGCGATTTAGTAATAGGAGATTGTATGTTTTGTAATATTTAATGTATATTGACAATTTCTGCTAATCCCAGATATATGTTTATGCTTAATATTTCCTGCTTAATTTCATATATAAAGAAATCTATTTTGTGTTAGTTCAGTTATCTGTGTCAGCAGTGTGCAGTAGACAAATCTTAACGATTTCTATATATCACTTAGCTGCCCGAAAAGACAATAAACATTACATATAATGTTCGAAGTATCAATTAATGTACAAACATATATCTTAAGAACATTCATGTGCGACTGATATACTGAAAACCGGGTGATTTTAGGTTGATGTGTTGGCTGTAAGTCAATGATGCCCTCTGTTGGTATCATAAGATAGCCGCTCGAACACTTCCGGTGGCTTCACCGCTTGCTGGCAATTTAGAACAGGCTTGTTCGAGAAGCATCGGCACGGCGCAGACTGATCGGCATATGACATCAAAGTACCGCGAGAGCAATACAAAAGCATAAGGAGTCGTATGCTCTCCAAACGCTCTCGCGGTACTTTGATGTCATATGTCGATCAGTCTGCGCAGCGCCGATGCTTCTCGAATAAGCCTGTTCTAAACTGCCAGCAGGCGGTGAAGCCACCGGAAGTGTTCGAGCGGCTATCTTATGATACCAACAGAGGGCATCATCATTTTCTGATCTCTTTATGGAGTTTTTGAAGCATCAAAGTGGTAGTTACAAAGGCAGTCAATGGAAGGAAATCTGACAGCATTCTGTCATCAAAAAGATCTTCATTTATGTTCTGAAGATGAACGAAAGTCCTACAGGTTTGGAATGACATGAGGGTGAATAATTAATGAGAGAATTTTCATTTTGGGGTGAACTAACCCTTTAAACTTCTTTTAACTTGAGCCAAAGACTTTAGAGCGCCATATTTTTAGAACGCTGTGTAATGTGCAAGACTCTGCAAAAGATGTGAGATGCAAGTACAATGATCAAACACGTCTGTCTAGCACATGTTTACATATAAAAACAATGGAAAATCAACGCAATGGAACCACTGATCTATATAAATAGCAGCATTCACTGTGAAAAAAGCTAATTAATCGCTTTTAATGAACTCACGAACCCAGAACCCCTGTTTGGGAAACCCTAAGTTAAGGGATAGATTGAATTGCACTGGCTGCAGATGCTCTCTTTACTGAAGTGACAGGGTGTGTTGCCTGAGGGCCTGTCTCTGGCTGGTCTCAGGCACATAGTGACATTTACCGGTTGCTCTGTTGCCTTCATAAAAAAAAAAAAAAAATTAAAAAAAAATCAAACCTGACTGTGTAATGGTAACATTTGTCATGTCTAGAGGAAATATTTAGTTCTCAGAGGTTTCTCTCTCATAGATCATAAAGTTTAATGGACTTCTTAATTATGTTACATATAAATATCAATATTGTTTCTAATGTTTCTCAGTACCTCAGGAGAAGAAAATAGACACAATAAAACTATAAAAACTTAGCATAGCTCAGATACAGTAATTTGATCTTGCAAGAAATATTCAAGTTCATATTTGGGTTTTGATTGCAGGCTTTGGTATCTTGGCAAATCTGATCACAGTTTGAGACATATTTGAAAATACTGAGGTGTTTTTCTCAGTAGAAAAATCTGAGAAGTAAAACAATTGGCTACACAAAGATCTATATTTGTTCTCCATGTAATCTCTAGAGTCTTAGAGAAGGAAATGACATATTAAAGAGATCTCTCCTATTTTTATTTCCGACATGGATACACAGTAGTTGACAGTTGTTAGAGGGTTAGTTCACCCAAGAAATTCTGTCATTAATTGCTCACCCTCATGTCGATCCAAACCCGTAAGACCTTCATTCATCTTTGGAACACAAATTAAGATGATTTTGATGAAATCCGAGAGCTCTCTGACTCCTCCATAGACGGCGAGCCTCCATAGACGGTGAGCTGGCATTCAGATGTAAACACGGAAGCACTACGTCAACTGCGTAGGAGACTCACAGGGAAGAGAAGAAATTGTTGAATAAAGTAATTTTTGTTTTTGCACACAAAAAGTAGTCTCGTCGCTTCATTACATTAAGGATGAACCACTGTAGTCACGTTGACTAATTTAACGATATCTTTCTGGGCCTTGACAGTGGTAATTAAATTGCTGTCTATGGAGGGCTCTCGGATTTCATCAAAAAGATCTTCATTTGTGTTCCGAAGATGAACGAAGATCTTACGGGTGTGGAATGACATGAGGGTGAGCAATTAATGACAGAATTTTCATTTTTGGGTGAACTAACCCTTTAAAATGACTTAAAAACTAGGAGAAAAAAAAAGAAATAGAATAGGTATTTTCTGAAGGAAATGTGTTTGCTAATACAGTATATGTTGAGTGGTTGTTAGCATGTTGCAAGATGATTGCTAGCATGTCTGTATTAATTATGGTACTTCATCTAGTGGTAGTACAATACAACAATGCAAATATTTAAAATCTCCACCCATTTTTGAAAGAAGGCAAAGCACATTTCACACACCAATAATCTTTGCAATGTAGCTAAAATAAGTCAATTATAAAATGAATAAATACTATTTGTATTTAGCATCATCTTCTCAAAAAAATGTTTTGTGTATTTTTGTCCATTATGTGAGTACATGTTTTAGTGCATTTACCCAATTTAAATTGATCTGCGGATCATTTGTTTATGTGTGTGTCTGCAGTGATAAATTGTGTTCCCCAAAACAAGGTACACACAATGGCACCCATTGCGCAATAACTGTGCTCATTATTGTCTCATCAGTGTCACAGTGAAATAGCCACCATTTACATCAAGAGCAAATGCATTAAAAAACAGATGATTCAAATGATAATGCCACATTTCTATCTCTATTTGACATGATGATCTATAAAACTGCCAGTGCTACATGTTCCCCATGCAAACCAATGCTGACAGAGTATCCATTTCCGCTACAAAGAAGCTTGTTTGCTGTGAAGGGTGTAATTTCCAAACAAGATGGCGTGATGTGCGTGGTGTTTTGGCAGAGGGACAATAGGAGACACCTGTGACAGGCAATGGGCCCTTTAACAAGCCAGACAGTGGCATAGCCCACGTCATTCGCTTTGTCTTTTCTGCACCCCCTAAACCACACATGACCAAGGAAAGCATGTCACATCCTATACATCTGCCTGATCAGATATTAGCAAAGCGCATCATTTGTGTGAAAAGATTTTGGGATAAGTGTGGAGTGAAGAGTCTCTTTCTTGACCGAGAGGCTGTTTACACGACACCATATTCAACTAAAAACAGAAAACTTTTTGGTCCAAAAACATTTTGGTCGTTCATTTACACAACAACAGCGTTGTTGTGTTATCCCGAAATCTTTGGTGGCCTTAAAACGCAAACTTTTGAAAAAGGGTTTCAAAGTAGAAGTTTTTGAAAACTATACCATTATCATCTCCGTGTAAACTGCAAAAACACGAATCTGTGAAAACGGTGACGGCATACCAAGCGTATTGGTTGTTTAGTCTATCCACCTTATTTTTCAACATGAAGGTAAGGTGTTTTTTGTGAATGTGTGAGACTTCCGACTTATTAGCCGATGTAGGGAAATAACGAGAAGAATATCGAAGTGCAGTAACCTGTAAAAATAAGGTGGATAGGTATGCGTGTGTTGCGCAAGTGCTCTGTAAAAGAATGCGTCTGCGCATGCGCATAGTCTTTCTTTACAAAGTGACATCGCCAACTACTTGTCTGGCATGCATAATACAGCGTTTTTCGTCATTTGCGCAAATCCGTGTAAATAGGGATAGTTTTGATAACATTGTCATCTGTACAAAGGAAAAAACGTTTTCGTTTTTAGTACATCGTTGTTGTGTAAACATACCCTGAGTCAATAGGAGAGGGGATGTTTGGTGTTTGCTCTAAACATGTGGTGATGTGGTTGATGACAGTCCCTAAAATTTTAATTTGTCCTCCAGCAAGAGGTTTTGCAGATATTATTGCTCTTTACAATCTTGGCTGACTAGTAAAAGTGATTGCAAGGCATCAAGGGAATGCAAGAAAGAAAACAGTTTCAATCACAGTTTAGTATGCTATGAGCGTTCGTAGTTATCAGTTTGATTTTGAATGCCGAAAATTCTGAAAATATACGTGATTCATGCAGTACAATGAAACTGTTGTCAGCTGAATTTTGAATGGGCGAAAATTCCAACAATTGTAGTAATTTTGGCAAATAATTCATCATTGCAGAATTTCAATGGCGAAAACTAGGGGTGTAACAATACCCTCATGTCACAATTCGATACATATCACGATACTGAACTCACAATATTATTGCAGTACTCCTAGACATATGGTAAAAGGATAACAAAAATGTACTGCTGATTAAAATGCTAGATTCGGTATTACATTGGGAGTGGAAATGAATAGGCTTGGACTTGGTGCTGGTAACCCAATGCACAGGATAATGGTGACACCAGAATAAAAATATTCATGATTCTAACACTGAAACACAGATTTATTTTAGATGAATATGTTTGCACTGTCACTGACTAGATATATTTAAAATAATGTCGGCCACTTTTTACTGGTAACATAAGACTTTTGGCATTATCAGGACCCACAAATATTCCCCCATTGCATTATTATACATTATATTCAAGGCACAATATTATGACCGCCTTCCTAATATTGTGTTGGTCCCCCTTTTGCTGCCAAAACAGCCCTGACCCATCGAGGCATGGACTCCACTAGACCCCTGAAGGTGTGCTGTGGTATCTGGCACCAAGATGTTAGCAGCAGATCCTTTAAGTCCTGTAAGTTGCAAAGCGGGGCCTCCATTGATTGGACTTGTTTGTTCAGCACATCTCAGAGATGCTCGATTGGATTGAGATCTGGGGAATTTGGAGGCCAAGTCAACACCTCAAACTCTTTCTTGTGCTCCTCAAACCATTCCTGAACCATTTTTGCTTTGTGGCAGGGCACATTATCCTGCTGAAAGAGGCCACAGCCACCAGGGAATACCGTTTCCATGAAAGGGTGTACATGGTCTGCAACAATGCTTAGGTAGGTTGTACGTGTCAAAGTAACATCCACATGGATGGCAGGACCCAAGGTTTCCCAGCAGAACATTGCCCAACACATCACACTTCCTCTGCTGGCTTGCCTTCTTCCCATAGTGCATCCTGGTGCCATGTGTTCCCCAGGTAAGTGACGCACACGCACCCGACCATCCACGTGATGTAAAAGAAAATGTGATTCATCAGACCAGGCCACCTTCTTCCATTGCTCCGTGGTCCAGTTCTGATGCTCACGTGCCCACTCTTGGTGCTTTCGGCGGTGGACAGGGGTCAGTGGCTATGCAGCCCCATACGCAACAAACTGCGATGCACTGTGTATTCTGACACCTTTCTATCAGAACCAGCATTAACTTCTTGAGCAATTTGAGCTATAGCTCGTCTGTTGGATCGGACCACACGGGCCAGCCTTCGCTCCCCACGTGCATCACTAAGCCTTGGCCGCCCATTCACATAAAAATAGATGGATGGAAACATAGCTACACTTACTATAGCTACACCCATACACACACACACAAAACTTGATGCTTGTGCGCACTATTCTTTTGCTTCCTTGCAAGCACCAGGATTTCCTTCAGGAAATGCAAATTGTCTGTTGATTTATGTGAATGAATCGGTAAGGTTGAGGGTTGTACATTTGATAAACAGGACTTCTTCATCTCATTAGAAGTTCAAGAAATGGCAGGTTCCTCTGTTCCAGGGTCAGGTCAGGCAGTAAGTACGCAGTTAGACTGTCTCAGATCCCATAAATACATTTGGCTCTGTTGACTCCATGATGCGATAAAGGCTGCAAAAGCCCTCAAGCGCTGATGTCTGCGTGACCCTCGACTCCATTGGTCAGAGATGAGACTAAGATTGGTCGGGCACATGTGCGCTCTAACACACCCACCCTCTCCAGTCCTCCCTGCATATACAATTGAATGTCAGCCCAATTTATGTTTACTCAACTAAAATTGTTGACGGATGTGGAAATCGAAACCATCTGGCAAATGTTGCCTGCCCTGTATATTCGCCTTTTTTACATCTAATGGTGGAATTGAGTTTGACTGAAGTGGGCAAACATGAGAGATCGGATTATTGATAGAGTACGGACTGCCTGTCTGTGCATCCCCTGGTCTCCATTAGGTCCTCTTCAGCCTAACTCTGCAGTAATGGCTTCCCTGGGAGACTTGATGAGCCCCCAAGCCACTTGTGTGAGTTTAGGGGGCCGGCGTGGACGCGTGTCACAGCTGCAACCATTATCGAGAGGAAGTGGACGTCGTCAATGAGCGCAACAACACCCATTGCTTCCACGTCACAGCCACAGACTGCCATGTTTACCCGAAATGGCATTGATCCAGCCTTATGACGGCGTCAGCCTTCCGGTCACGCCACATTTCAGAAGCAATTTACTCGCATCTGCTCCGATAAGCAATTTCAGACACAGTGTCTTATTTGTGTTGTGTTGTCTCACACATTCCATGACAGAAAGCCTTTTATCGCTACATGCAAACATCATTCTGCCCTCTGCTTTGGAAATGATCTGTCTTACCTTGTCATTTCTCACAATTTTTTAGTCACTCAAAACTGTTTGAATGCTGAAAGGATAAAGCATATTACCTAGAAGACCTAGTGAGACCTATATGATATAAAAAGATTTTTTGAAAACTGTCATATAAAAGTCAAACGTTGTTTTGGACCCACTGACTTTCATGGACAAAAGAGATGAAACATTCTCCACAATGGGGGTGAATTCAGGGTGATTGGGACACTTTTTGCCATTGAGATTACTTGGAAAAGGTGTTCCAATCAACCTGAATTCACCCTACTTTCTTTTGTGTTCCACAGAAGAAAGAAAGTCATATGGGTTTGGAATGACATGAGGGTGAGTAAATGATGATCATTTTTGGTTGAACTATATGCCTGTAACAATATGATTGTGCCACATTTGTATTCAGTAATTCACTGTCAATTCATGACTTGAGGCTGTTCTTAAGAGCTGTAGATTTGTCTCTGTGAATTATGGCAAACATTTTCTTGGCTCATTCAAATTTCAAGAAAGGGATTAAAGAACATTTTTCTGTTTTTTCCTTGTTATCATCAGAGCTGATTTTGAGAACAAAGAGCAAGAGGAACGAGATAAGACAGAGGAAAACAGTGTGTGTGTTCAGTGAAAATGTCAGAGTTTAATTAGGAGGTGCGTCTGTGGGTTTAGGGTGTCCGTAATTATCACATCCAGTTCCATCCTCGCCTGCGGCAGGGGCTACACATGGTGCCATTACGAAAGGTAAATTCAATAACACGCTCCCTCTTGGAGAAGGTTTGGGACTAATGGGAGCGGGGAGGCAGTGCTGTTGTACCAAAATAAACCCTCAGGTGAGAGCTGTTGTAATACATATGATGTATCTTATGGGTTTAAGTTGCAATGTGAATGTATCCGACTGCTACCTACAGAAAAACAAGGTTTCTATGCTGAATGGATCCAGACAAGACGAAGAACATAAAGAGATCAAGTGATGTAAATTTTTCTTGATTGATACATAGTTATGCCCCGTGAAGACCTTGTTTCTGATCAGATATGACACATATCTTCTAAACCTACCGTCATTTAGACTCCAGACAGATCAACAGTGACATATGGTTACACTGGAAGCAAAATGAAAATCCCTGAGAATTCTTTAAGTCATTAAAATCTTATGGAATTAAAAGGGAACTGTCCTTGAGGAAGGACAATTAGAAGAGTTATTTTGTCAGGTTATTTTATCAGCAATAAATAAATAAATAAATAAAAAAGATGATAATACCATGCTAGTTAAAGATGACCATATTTGTATACCCTAATATATTCATGGTACTCCAAGGTAAAAAAAAAAAAAAAACCTTTTCCAAAATGATTCCAAATGGTCATGGTACAGTACAATTTTAGGAAACTAAATTTTAGTTCTTAGCTTTCTTTTTAAAAATTATTTTAAGTTCAAAAGAAACATGGTACGTGAAGTGCATGGAACATGGCAAGTTCCTAACACTAATTATTAATCTTAATAATTTTACATGTATTAATTGAAATAGAAATAAATTATTATTCACAATCAGTGTTGGGGAAAGTTACTTATAAAAGTAATGCATTACAAGATTGCATTACTAAAAAAAGTAACTAATTGCATTAGTTACTTTTTATGAAAAGTAATGCGTTACGTTACTTTTGCGTTACTTTTTCTCACCTGGACTGGGCTTGCTTGTTTGTTTTTTTAATAACAACAAAAAAAAGTTATATTTTTGGCAAATATTTTTCAGCCCTTTCACACCAAAGGTGAAATGAATAAGCCTCAGGCTGAAGGAAATGCATATTACACATGTACAGTAGAGGGCGCAGCTCAAACAAACCTTTCAGATGTGCTGCCATTCTGGATTAAAGAAGAATAGGATACAGGAGAAGGAAGTTCAACACTCTTATTTTTAAATTTAATCTGAAGTAATTTTTACTTATTAGTATGGTTGAATTGGATCATTGAATGTTAGCAGCAAAAACATTGGTTAATAAAGTGAGATTAAATACATAAAGTATATTTGTGTAATTTAATATAGTCATACAGGTTTGCGTAAAATTCTGAGATTGCATTTCACAGTTTTTCGTGCAAGTAAGATGAGTAAATGCATGTTAGTCTAGAACTACAATAAGTGTAACAATAATACAATAATACAATAATCTGCACTTTATTTCTCTCAACATGAGGACAAGAGAGCTGTCAGTCAATAAATGTGAAAAAGTAACTTGCGTTACTTATTTGAAAAAGTAACTTAGATATTTTGTTTTAAATTGAAAAAGTAATGCGTTACTTTACTAGTTACTTGAAAAAGTAATCTGATTATGTAACTTGAGTTACTTGTAATGTGTTACCCTCAACACTGTTTACAATTATTAAACCCTCAGTTACTTTAATATATTTTAATATGTACATGTATTAGACCTTATTTTGAAATGTTTTGTTATATTTAATGCTCTATTGTGGGTTTCTCTCTATCTGTCTGTCTGCTTAAATATAATCATCCACTTGGGCTATACTCAAAATAGATGGCAATTCAATCACAAAAATAGAATCATCTCATTAAAGTCAAAATGAAAGGTTTCAGAAAAGTAATTACACAGTACACATTACTGTACTTCATGCTAATGCTTCAAAGAACATTGTGTTGTTTCCTTAAAGGTTCACTGATAAAACCAGCACCAGTCATACATAATGAGCATTAAATATATTCCCAATATGTGAAATTTTCATTTTTAAACACACTATACAAATAAACACTACAGTTACTACAGAGCATCAAACTGCACTAGTATCGACTACAAGGTCTTTTTGTGACTTTAGGCTGTCACGACACAACCACAGTCACAGCTCAAACCACCTCTGACAAATTACATGAGCACAAACTGACAGAGGTGCACTCTACGTGATTAGCCGTTTTGCTTGGCAGCTGTATTTTGACACATTGAAGCGCAATTATGCCAACGGGTAATTACATCCACACCATAACCAGCAAAACACATAATACAGATATGGCTTTTGTGGTTCAAAATGAAGTTTTCTTCCACCCGTTCTTCAAGACTGGTCAAAATTTTTTAAAGTCAGTTACATAAAAAGGTAGACTGGTCTAACTGGAATTGGAAAGTAAGTCTGATTACCCCTTGGTTAACTGCAAGTTGGTCAAACTAGTTCTTAAGACAGAGTCTTAACATAGTGGCTAAGTTTATGCAATTGGCTGTTGATATCCTTAATTTACATTCAATTTGAATTCATCAATTGAAAATGATTTAAAAAACATTCTTAATTCACAACCCCGTGTAAGGGTTATGTTTAATTATGTTAGTTCATTTGCGTTTCAGGGGCTGTTTACACGACACCGTTTTCAACTAAAAACGGAAAACTTTTTATGCGTTTTGGCCATTCATTTACACGACAACAGCATTTTGATGGCCTGAAAACGTAAACTTTTGAAAATGGGTCTCAAAGTGGACGTTTTTGAAATGATACCGTTGTCATCCCCATGTAAACTGGAGATTCTGTGAAAACGGTGATGGCATGCACATGCGTATTACGTGTTTAGTCTATCCACTTTAAAAAAAATAAGGTATTTCTGTGAATGTGCGAGACTTCCGTTTTATTAGCTGCTATAGGGAAACAACGAGATGAATATCAAAGTGCAGTAAACTGTAAAAATAAGATGGATAGGTGCTCTGTATTAGAATGCGTATGCGCAGGCGCGTAGTCTTTCTTTACAATGCAACACCGCCAACTACTGGTCTGGCATGTGTAGTACAACGTTTTTAGTCGTTTGCGCAGATCCATGTGAACGGGGATAGTTTTGATAATGTTGTCATCTTTCTTTATTTCTGTTTACCTGAGTTGTAATTCCTTGTTTGTTTCTATGGTTTCTGATTAATCACGCACCTGTTTTTATACTAGTTCATTAACTCTCCCTGTGTATTTAATCCCTTATTTTCCACAATTCATTGTGCAGTCTTGTTTATGGTAGCGTATATAGTGATTGTGTTATTCTGTCATTTTCTACCTTTTTTTTTTTGTTGTTTTTTTTTGTTTGTTTTTTTAAATAAAGTGTTTCTAGTGAGAATTCATATGTATTGTACAAGTATGCGATTTTATTTGAATTATTTTATTTGAATTTATAGGTAAAATTCAGTGGCGAGCGGTGACTTTTTTAACCGGGTTGGGTGGCGCGTCATATCAAAAAGAACGCGACGTCAGTTACGCTTTCTTTCGTAAGTTAAATATCCATTCACTGCCATTATAAAGCTTGGATGCGTCAGGATATTTATTAATATACAGTGCACAGCATAAATGAGTACACCCCCTCTGAAACTTCTGAAAGTCAGCAATTACTCAATTACTTAGAAGACATGTTAGGGTTCTTTAGAGATATAATGTTCCAGCAAGTCTGCTTAATCAATTACCAAAGAAGCATGTCAAAATTATTCAGGAAAATAAGATTTTCTTATCAAGGTGATAAAATGTTGTGTAGCAAAAATGAGTACACCCTCCTAAAAGTTACTAAATAAAACGAAATAAAAATTTTCTGGTGTAAGTTTAAGGCAATGTTTGATCAACAGGTAAGTATGTTGAACCAAAACATTTAAAGAGAAGTAATTTCTTGACAATTAAAAGTGTTATATAGCCCACTGAATCATTCTCAGACTTAATGCTGACAACAATGGAACCACTTGGGAGAGAACTGTCAGGAGACTTATTTCTTAGCACAGAAGAGGACAGTGGTACAAGAGGATTACCAAATCATTGTTTTAAGTGTGAAAATATAGCAAAAGTAACACAGAAATTCAAAAACAATGGACTTGTGACAAGGCCCCTGAAATAATCAGGCCTTCATTTTAAGCTTTCATTTAGTGATGAGGGATTTTTTTGCTAGACAAAGAGCAGGAGAAATACCAAGTGAGTGTCTCAGAGCCAGCAAAAGCTATGAAAAGAGTGACTGTTTATCTCACAGAGTAAGATGCAGCCTGCAGAAATGACATGCATGGTTGATGTTCTCACTGGAACTACCTACTGTAGCCAAAGCACAATGAAGTCAGTTAGCCATTTCCAAAGCCCATATTTACAAAATATTTATTCTGGGAATCAATACTCTGGTCTCATGAGACCAAATCAATCATTTTGGATCTAACAGCATCCAAAATATTATGGTGTTGCTAGAGGAGGAGTACAGTGAGAAGTGCCTGGTTTCCACAGTAAAGTTCAGTGGTAGTAAAGCTCTTATATAGGGATGTATGAGTGCTGAAGGTGTGAGGGAGTTGTGCTTTATCAATGCTGTCATGAATTCCCACACCACTGTGTAATTTAATACACAAACTTGAAACAGAAGATGTTACCCTTTCCTCATTCCCTGCATTGTTGGGCATTTTTTCAACATGATAATGAGGATATGCATTCTCCCAAGGTGAAAAACCTTCTGTGGACATGTATTGCACTCAATCTTAACACTCTTGAGCACCTGCGGGGGATTCTGTAGAGACGAGTTGAGCAACACTCCCCATTAAAGATCAGGGCATTTAAGGAGCTCATCATCCAGGAGTTAAACAGGACAGATGTGACAATTTGTCATGAACTTGTACACTCCATGCCAAGAAGGGTCAGAGCAGTATATTCAAAATTATGGAGGGCATACTAAGTACTAGAATATTATATATTTGTTGAATTAAATCTAGGGTGTACTCATTTCTGCAATTCTTAATTTAAACAAAATTGGCTAATTTACGTATTTTATGGCTATTAATGACATATATTTCTTAGTTTTTATTATGTTTATGTTTAATACATTTTAGTTTTGCCATCTTTCCATGAATTGTATTAGTGATCATAAAGAAAATACATCTTTTGTATTTGTTCAGAGAGGGTGTACTCATTTATGCTGTGCACTGTAACTCCGATTGTGTTCATCAGAAAGAAGAAAGTCATATATACCTAGGGTGGCTTGAGGATGAGTAAAGCTTGGGGTAATTTTCATTGTAAAGTGAACTAAACCTTTAACAACCTCAGAAAGTCACAGTACTGTACTGTAGGTCTGTCTTTAACAGTTTAGCCAAAGTTTTCATAAAAAATTAATTTCTCTATGGAGAAAATAAAATACCAAGAAAATAGATTCAGTGATGACTTTTTTCCCATTTAATTTAGTCTAGTTAGTTTTGTATCAAATCCAATGTGATTTTCGTTAATCGTGATCTGGCAGCAACAGCACATTTTTTCTGCTTGGGCAAGCGATTCACGGACAGCTTTCCCTGCGCATGAAATCCCCCATAGGCCAGCAAACCAATGAGAACACGGGACAATGATGACGATACATAACAACGTAGGCACCAAAGCTGTTGTAGATCTGCTTACTCAAAACCCTCCATAACTGGCAGATTTGAAGAAAATTACAGTCGTTTGTCAAATAAATAAATGACACACAGTTACATATGTATTACCATAATTTTATCATGTAGGTTTTATGGTACACCTCAAACAAGGGAATTTATAGTAATTTATAGTGTTAATAAATTAATGGCTTGGGTATGCAGAGCATTCGCAGCTTATATGGACTGCATGCCCCTGGTAAAATCATGAAGGTCCACCCCTTAACCAAACCCTAATGGGGGCATGAGCAGATCGTACAAAATCGTACCAATGAGATCTTATGAATTCACAACTAATTTACCAAATTGTAATGTACTGATGAATTGTAATGAGACTTTTCATTGTATGAAAAAGAGCACCTGGGACATTCTGCTAAATGTCTCCATTTGTGTTCCACGAAAGAAAGAAAATAAGGGTTTGGAGCAACATGAGTATGTATGGGTGAGTAAATGAGGACCAAATTTTTATTTTAACCCTAAAAGTTTTGCTTTGGGTAAAGAAATGAAATCCTTCAAAATGAGTACAATGCAGGAGTCACATTTGAACACAGTAAAGAATGAGGTTTTGGTGGTGCAGGATAAAAGTCACTGGAGAGACGTTTCCTCAAGAACGTCTAACACAATCAACAGGCTCCACTTATCACATATAAGCCTTGTTTTCCAGAGATATTAAGTGGTGATGTTTCTGGAAAAGGATTTGTTTGAACTTCCAAAGTGAACAAGACAAACCCTTCGGGGTCTCACAGATCTGATATACGACATGAAATCTGTCACATTCATGCATTATTGTCAGCATTTGATTCAAAATACTCATTGTTATGGTTATTAAGTAATATAGTTGATTACATTTAATAGAATATTTATTTGTTGTCGCTCCCAATGACCCCTGTTGAGATGAAAGGTAACATTCAATGAAGAAAAAATGAGCGATAGGACGAATGAAGGAAAGAGAAAAGAATTGTGGGGGACGAAGAATAATCGGCCAGCTGTGAGCGTGCTGCAATTACTCTGTCTGAAATCTAACAATTATGCCGCGGGGCCCTTCGAGAGGAGGCTACCATCCAATCAATACGTAATTGTGATAATTGTTGTCCCTGTGCCGGTGTGGGTTCTTCTGTAACTTACAAAAAAGGGGGAAAAATGAATAAACAGTGTGCATTGAATGCCAAAGTGATGTCACCTAGTTTGGAACGGCATTTAGAACAAAGGCTCTCAATTTGCAGTGTGGAGAAATGGGTCGTGAACGACGGTGAGTCAGCGCGTCAGGTGGTTGATGGGTAGCCATTGTGCCTACATCCGTCTGTTAATATCTGTGTGTCGTCCAGAGCAAACAGGGACATGTTCCATCAAGTGGTCTTGACGATTGTTGATATTTGATGATCCTGGACTACAGCTTGGACATCTCAGATTGAATACTCATCCAATATTTGGTTTTAAAGACAAGAAAAAAAAAATAAATAAATAAAAAAAATAAAACTTTTATATATATTCACCATTTTTGGTCATTTTTAAAAAAAAAAAAAAAAAAAAAATTGTATTATGTTATTATTTATTTTGTGAACAGAGCCGTCAATATACAACAATTCAATAAAGTTAATATTAGGTAACTTACCTTTTAGACACAATGGGCCCTATCATATACCCGGCGCAATGGTATATGTGCAAGTGCAAATAGTGTCCCTTGTTGGCAAACACTATTTACACTAGCTCCACCCACCAATGTCTGGTTTGGCCACTCAAGTTAAAAAAAAGACGTCTTCATTGCCACAGCAGTAGCGAGTAAGGTTCAAACATCAGAAAGGCAATTTTCAATAAAAATTAAAAATAATGCTCTAAAAGTGGAAATAAACTGCCTAACGAGTGTTTAATAAACGTGTTTATTGGGTAGGTTTAGGGGAAGGTGTAGGGAGGGTTTTTATTCTCCCAATAAGGCAGCGTCCATTTAATAATTTTAATAAATATAATCTTTTACACTCTATGATATTATTGCATCCTGTTAATGTAAAAATGTAAAAATACTGAGGTGCAAATAGTATACCAATATAAAGTAAGATGGCGTCTATTACTATTTACACTTACTGCAAAGAACTGCTACTTTTACATGGTGTAAATAGAATGTATTGCTATTTTCACCTAGTGTAAATAGCATATCGCTAAGAAAATGCTGCTATTGTCACTTAGTGGAAATAGAATAAATCGCTATTTTCACTTAGTGTAAATAACATCTACAGCTAAGAAAATATGCTATTTTCACTTTGTGTAAATAGCATCTATTGCTATTTGCATTTAGTGCAAATAGCCATTGCCTTTTTGTTTTTCTTTTTTTTTGTTATTTAAAGGGCGTTAGTAATATGTGCCTATAGGCGGGCACGTACACTCTGCTTGTTACACACAGGGATGTGCAGCACACAAACATGCCAAATATTAAAAATAAAAGGATTACAGTGTAAAAGATTATTATTGTGTACATAAAGATAAAAAATGCCTACATGTTATAATGGATAGAAACTGCATGTATCAGAATTACCTATTTGCAGTAATGATGAATGAAATTATTTGACCAATCATGGCAATACACACATGTATTTAAACTGACTCGTCAGGTTGAGGGTGTCTATATTCCGCCATGTAAATAGTGAATCCACCATGGTGCAAGCACACCTGGCTTTTAAAGGAATTGGTTTATTATACTTTACATCCAAAACACACCCATGATTCATTAAGAGACTAGGTACAACCCTTCTGGACAATGCGCCTGGCGCGCCGATCATTTTTTCCATCATTAAACTAGCAAAAGTGGATTCGGATATGCCCTAAGTGTACCTGCACCATGCGCTTCAGACCATGAGCTTAGATTGTTTGGGCCCTACATTGCCATTTTCTTTGTCCATTTTTGCTCTGCCAAGTAAACCAATCCAAAGAAGTCCACAGAACAACGTTGCACTTCTCATAGCAACACAACAGTTCATTCAATGTCAACTGAATCGATTTGATTGATTTTTTTTAATCAATGATTCCATGACTCACTGATATCGCAGTCACTTGTTTCATTCCTATAAATGAATCAGCATTTTTGACTGAATCATTAGAGATTTAATGACTCATTCAGAAAGTTGCTGAGTATACACTTCATTTTTTTTTACAGCCGAACGTGAAGTCTTTCAAAGTACACTCAGTTTGAAAGCGTATGCAAACAAAGTTTCATCATTGTTCAGTGTCTGTGCTATTTCTCTCCAGAAGTTATAACCAATAAAAATGTCTTTGTACTCGTTTAAACTGCAGTTGCGTGTATCTCTTAAACTTCTCAAATAAACACTTGTCAGTTCGGGCATTTTGTTGTTGGTTAGAAAAATCGAGCTAGTACACGAGTACTATGGTAATGAAAATTTATGTCATGGGCACTGCACTTGTACTTTAGCTTAGCCGTAAAAACCGAACTATACTTTGCAGCTATATATGCAGCTGCTTGGCCATGAAAACCCATTCCATGAAGCTCCCGCCGCACAGTTTTTGGCTGATATTAATGCCAGTGGAACTTTGGAACTCTTCAGCTATGTAATCAGCAGAGCGTTGGTGACTTTTACAAACCATGTGATGTAATACCACTTACATTTGACTGTGGAATATCTAGCAGAGATGAAATTTCATGAACTGACTGCAAAGTTGGAATCTAATCACAACACCACAATTCACTGAGCCCTTCAGAACGACCCATTTTATCCCACAAATGTTTGTAAACGCAGACTGCATGACCAGATTTTATATACATGTGGCAATGGGTCTGACTAAAACACCTGAATTCAAGAATTAAAATGTGTGTCCCAATACGTTTGTCTATATTTTGTATAATAAAACTGTGATTTCATACATTTCAACAAATTTACCATCAACCACATCCATTGCATCTGCCATGTTTTCTCACTGACATGTCCACAATTTGGAAACTCGGGGCTCAAAGAATTAATAATTATGACTTTGTGGTGGCGTTCATACTTTTAAATACAATCAATCTGACATGACTTGAATGCAAACAGAACAGAACTTGAACAAAGTGTTGTTTGACAGATTAAAGGTCCAGAACTAACTGTTATATAATATTTATTATAAAATAAATACATTGTTTCATGATTCACTGAAGAACTTAAGTGACCCCAATACACTTTTATCACGTTTTGAAGTCCCAATTTGAAAACAGAAAACACTTAAATGGCTGTGAGACCTGTTATCACTATCCAGTGCCTTCCATGGAGAGATCATTATAGCATTTCATACTCAAACTGACTGTGAACAATCCAGAAAATCTGTGTGCTTTCTTTTAATGTCACTAAGTGTTATCTTTCCCTGTCCTCTGCCCCTCCCAGTAAAGGACACTCTTTCGGCACACAGCCCTGAGGGTACGCAAGTACTCTTTAGCATTTCATCTCATCCTACTAGAGACACAACCCCCCTGTGCCCGAGCGCTTTTCCAGCTGTTGCTGCGTCTGAGACCAAAACTGCTGGTAATCCGGACCGCAGGGCTCGGTGCATCATGACTTTAATCAATTTACACATCAAACTGTTCACGGCTGGAGGGATCACTTGATGCTCAGGTAGAAGACAGAAAACAACTGGCAGGTTTTAATCGCAATTACATTTGCTGAGGAAAATGACAATGGATTTTCGGTTGAGCTGATAAAGTGACTCAATTTACTACAGTTGACTTTTGTTTCCTTTTGTTGGAAGGAAAGACATTTTATTAAGTGCCAGGCACGTTACTTGATTTTGAATGTTTTTATGGTGCATTAGAAGAGCTGTGTTTTTAAAAACTGCACTTATCCTTTTTATTTAGATAAGAAATATAATGAACATATCTGAAGTGTATACCATTTTTAGTGTCATCTAAGTTGCAAACTGATTTGTATTCAGCAGGGTAACAGATTACATTTAAATGTAGTCCAGTCCAGCTCTGGCTCATGTCATGTAACATAAATGTTAGACCCTCAGGGTGACTGGATAATGTTTAAGGGTCTGGGCTGCTTAAACAAAGGTTGGAGGTTCAATCTAAAGTACCAAGTCCTGTTCTATCATCATCATGCCTTTGACCACAGCTTGCTCCAGGCAGACTGTCAATGCAGTTGGTGCATTATAAGTCACTTTAGATTAAAAATCTTAAATACCATGTATCTGAGACCTACAGAACAATAACTAGACCTGTATGGGTAAGATTTAGAAAGGGGGAAATAAAAACATGGCTTTTGTAAAATGGATTGTGGTAGAGTTATCAATTAATTGGTAAACGTCACAAATCTATTTATTTTTCAGATGTTTTATACACAGTAAGTTAAAAATAACATTAACAATAATAAAATATTTAAGTTTTTTTATATAGCCACATACTGTTCCTTCATTTCAAGTCTATATTATAAGCCAAAGACAAAAAAGAGAAAGAAAACAAGAAATAAACTATGAAAAAAATAAAAAAATAAACAAAACAGCAAAAACCGTAAAAAGTAGCCAACAAATGTTTTTTGGCCGACAAATATTACTATGACTATTCTCACTATTAACTATTAGCTACGACTTTTGCCTCAATAAACTCCTAATTACTGCTTATTAATAGTAAGGTACACTGTAAACCCTAATGCTCAAAATAATTAAATTAAACAAATTAGTTCAGTCAAATTAACTTTTTTGAGTATTTAGCACTTTCTTTTTCTTTCAAGTTCACAGAACTGATATATTTAAGTAAACTGAACTGTTTCATTGTTTTGAGTTTTATGAACTTATTTATTTTAATTTAGACAAACTTAAGTTTAACTGAAACTGGGCTGGGATTTCTATTTCCCAGCATGCTTTGCCCATAGCACTCGAAAGGGAGAGTAAATGTTATGTTTTTTTTTTTTTTTTTTTTTTTTTTTTTTGTGCAAGATTAATGATAAGTGGGTGATTTAGTAGTGATTACTGTTTTGTTATGCTAATTTAGAAGAGTTTCTGTTAATGTGGGTTTTTGGAGAGTTACTGTACCATAATGTTGACAAGTGGTGCATGCGGCTTGGTTTGAGAGCAAGTATGTTAAATTCAGCAAGTGCTACACCATGCCATTGTTAACATGTTAGCAAATTAGCAAGTTAGCATTTTCTGAATTAGCTTGTTATAGCTAGCTAAATTTACACTAATAAAAATGTTCACATTGAGGTTACATGATAATTTTAAGTTAAATGAATGAATTAGTACTCAAACATTTCAAGTTAAGAACAATTCAAATGTATGAGTACAAAATAAAAACCTGCCAGTTCTGTTTACTTACACTTTGAATTTCTTAACTTAAAAATCTTTTGACTCACTGATTGCCTCAATTTTTTTTTTTTTTTTTTTTTTTTTTTGAGTTTTGCCAACTTATTCAGGTTTATAGTTAAGTTTAGGTATTGGGTAGGATTAAGTGATGTGGAATATGGTTATGCAGAATAAGGCATTAATATGTGATTTATAGGTACTAATAAACAGCCAATATCCTAGTAATATGTATGCTAATAAGCAACTAGCAGTATTGGACCCTAAACTAAAGTGTTACCAAAATTACTTGTGTAACTTGTCACTTATAAGAATACAAAACCATTTAGCAAACAGACATTTTTGTCATTGAATTTTTTTACTCAAAACCTTATATGTAAAAATGCTAACCTAAAAATGGTAACATCTAAATTAACTGTTTTATTTTTACTATTATATACACTCTAAAAATGCTGGGTTAAAAACAACCCAAGTTGGGTTGAAAATGGACAATCCCAGCAATTGGGTTGTTTTAACCGAGCGGTTGGGTTAAATGTTTGCCCAACCTGCTGGGTAGTTTTAAAAAATACTATATGTCTGGCTTAAAATGAACCCAAAATAGGTTGGAAATTAAAAATCAGACACATAATTACTAGAGGCAACAATAATAATCGAAAGGTGAACATTTCTTAATAAGCAATTTAATAAATGTTTATTGTTTAATTATTATTCATTAAACTTATTAATAAATGTTCATTTATTAAACATATTATCCAACATACTTTGGGTTCATTTTAAGCAAGCAATACAGTCATTTTTAAACAATAGTTAAGTTAAATCAAACTACCCAGGAGGTTGGGCAAACATTTAACCCAACCGCTGGGTTAAAACAACCCAATTGCTGGGTTTGTCCATTTTCAACCCAACTTGGGTTGTTTTTAACCCAGCATTTTTAGAGTGTAGCATCACTGATATTATTTAGCATATACTGGGTTAATTCAGGTAAAATCGCTCTTTAAGGTAACAATTGCAGATACAGTGGCAGGTTTTTCATTCATACACTAATAAGTGACAAATGGAAATGACAGACAGTTACGTAGCAAAGAATCGAATTATGAACGAATGTGGTGTGAGGGGCTTCAAGATGTTCAATGACGGAGAAGGAGGGGGTCAGTTTGACGTCAGTCAAGATAAATTATCTCTATAAATAAGGGGGAAAGTAAGTAACCAGCACTCCCAAGAGAGCACAGTAAGATACCTTCATCTGTCCCGCGCGCGCGTCATCTGAATATGCCGAATTCAAGCAGCTCCACATCTTCCACAAAGAGCATCCGGAGAGCTGCGTCTGAACTCGAGCGCTCAGATTCTATCACGGTAAGAATCTTTTACCTCATTGTTCGCTCTTCTTAAATAGCTTTAGAATGAAGGGGGGGAAAGGAAAGAAAGAATAATTTGACATTTCCTCCTCGTCAGTCTTTGTAATAATAACATAGAGATGCTTTTACGCATTAAACTTCATGGGAGTTTGGTCATGAAAATCTATACTGTCTACGATTACATTAATCTATACAGATGGGCAAATACAATATTTGGTCACTTAAGACTCACTTTATCTATGAATGTATGAATTTTATTTTATTAGAAAACAAGATACCAAACCAAGTGCCATTTAGGTTTTTTGTTAAACCTTTACAATAAGGTTAATTAGTTAAACATTAGTTAATTTATTAACTAACATGAACTAACCATGAGCAATACATTTGTTACAGTATTTATTAATCATTGTTAATGTTAGTTAATGAAAATCCAGCTGTTCATTGTTTATGTTAGTTCACAGTTAATGTTAACAAATACATTTTATTTCAATAAAGTATTAGTAAATGTTGAAATTAACATTAACTAAGATTAATAAATGTGTAGAAGTATTGTTCATTCTTAGTTAATGTTAACTGAAGTAGTGAAACCTTATTGTAAAGGTTTACCGACAAATGTTTATAAACGGAATTATAGCCTAGATTACATTATACAAAAAACTGTATAATATGCATTATTCAAAATACAATAAATGAATTTTGAATAAAAAATGAGGCGTTTATGAAGTTAAAGATCGCCCAGCATTTGTCTGATGTTTAAATGCCATTTAGTTTGGTATTATCTAATGCAATTAAGTTCATACATTTAATATTTTGATAAATAATGTTATTAACTACTACTACTACTTCTCGCATATTGAGTATGGTGTAGCATTTGAGATACACCTCCTCTACCGTTTTGCTGCGCGTAAATGGAATCTCCGTTGAGATTTACGCATAGCATTACGCGGCGATCAGACGCAAACGCTGTGAAAAGCAGTCTAGAAGTGACTGTAACATCGGCTCAAGAGCAAATGATTAAGTCTGGGCTATATGACAGGTTTACATAGACTGCATTGAAGTTCTTATGCGCTTTTGGAGATGTAAATCACCTCCATCTGATGTCCAACAGGTAAGCTAGTCTATATTATTATTTCTAGATTAGACGCATCTTAAAAATGAATAGAAATGGATGTGTCGTCTTAAATGATGTGCGGTCTTCTCTTTGAACAGTCTCAGAAGTTTGTGGGAAGGCGGCAGAGTTTGATCGAGGATGCGCGTAAGGAGCGCGAGGCGGCGGCAGCGGCGGCGGAGGCTGCGGGACTCAACGAGCAGATCGTGTTCGAGGAGAGCGATGGAAAAGCCTTTCTCAGTGTCTTCTTCTCTCTGAGGAGTTCAAAGAGCCCAGCGCTGTCCCGCACTCTCAAGGTCTTTGAGGTAAAACAGATGAATTTTTTGTTTGTTTGTTTGTTTCTGCAAAAGATTTTAGACCAGATATCATGAAGAAAGAAATGCTAAAATATTGCTTTTGGAAATATCTTAAGCAATTTGGGTTCTTATTCTCACGTTAGAATCCTTTAGGACTGTTTCAAATTCCTACGTTTTTTCACGCACTACTTAGTCTTTGATTTGAAATATAAATTATTAGTTAAGTTAAATATCAGACAAAATGTATTGCCAAATGTACGGTACGCTTAGAAAGAGTAAAATATTAAAGGTACATTTAATATATTATTCTAAATTCTTTGTCTAAAAGTGTATAAAATTTAATCTAAATTCTAAATATGTTTTCCTTCATGTAACAACAAAATGCAAAATTGTTTCAAATTAATGGATCTATTTATAATTTATGACACTATTTTTCATTTATTAATATTTAATATGAAAATATAAATATGTATATTATTACATTTACTTATATATAAATTAATTAAAAAATCAATGTTATAAATAGTTTTGGTCACTCTTTAGTTCTAACTTCTAAACTTATAATTTACTGCTTATTAATAGTTAGTAAGGTAGTTGTTGTAGTGGTTATGTTTAGGTGTGAGGTACACTGTAAAAAAATTATTTTTATGATTTGTTATAACAACATTTTTTCTTTTGTAAAATCAACTTAGATAGTTCATGTGGTTCAGATAACATAATAGTTTGAGTTTCTGATTAAATCAATCGCCTTCATTGTATTAACTCAAATTTTTAATTTCAATTAATTCAATTTTAAGGCAACCAGGTAACTTACTTTTTTAAGTTAAACCAACAATTCTTTTTTACAGTGTAGGGTTAAGGGATGTAGAATATGGTTATGCAGAATAAGACATTAATATGTGCTTTATAAGTACTAATAAACAGCCAGTAACATGCAAGCTAATAAGCAACTAGTTAATAGTGAGAACTGGTCTCCAAACTAAAGTGTTACTAGAGTTTTTATATATTATACATTTAAAAGTTGAACACCATAAAGAAAAATGTCATTTTCACTTTCCTAATGGCAATATTACTACAGTATGTGCAAGAATGTATAATATTTTCTTTTGAATTTTATTGTAATGTTCAACTACTGAACACCCCAGACATTTGAAGCTAAGATCCACCATCTTGAGACCAGACCCAGCCGAAAACCAAAGGACGGCTTGGAGGATCTGGAGTATTATGTTCAGTGTGAGGTGCACCTTTCAGACGTCAGCACGCTGGTCAGCTCTCTAAAAAGAAGTGCAGAGGACGTCAAAACCACAAAAGAGGTCAAATGTGCGTCTATTAAAACGTAATGTTCCTATGTTTTTCCTTTTCCATATTTGAATGTCATTTATGAGTAGTACTTTTGTCTTTCTTCAGTCCATTGGTTTCCCAGAAAAATTGCTGAATTGGATAGATGCCATCATCTTGTTACCAAATTTGATCCCGATCTGGATCAGGATCATCCAGTAAGTGTTGGAATAGCTTCTCCTTTCTAATAAAATAAAAATATATTTGATTACCCAAATTCTGTCATGTATTTCTTATATAAGTTTTTTGATGTCTTCGCAGGGATTCACTGACCCTGTTTACAGAAAACGACGGAAGATGATTGGAGACATTGCCTTCAAATATAAACAGTATGTTGCAAAAATGTTTACCATGCAATGTTTGCCTCTCCGGACATGTTGGCACAGATATTTGATTGACACCTGTCTCTTTCCAGTGGAGAATCGATTCCTAGAGTTGAGTATACGGAAGAGGAGATTGGAACATGGTGCGTTTGTACTGAAATAAACAACCAATGGATTTGTGTTTTCCATTCAAACTTCTCATATGCAACTAAATGTGTGTGCAGGCGAGAAGTGTACTCCACCCTCAGAGATCTGTACACGACCCATGCCTGTAGTGAACATTTAGAGGCTTTCCGGTTACTGGAGAAACACTGTGGCTACAGTCCCGATAACATCCCTCAGCTGGAGGATGTGTCCCGCTTCTTAAAAGGTACCAATCAAATTATAGCACAGCCAGAAAACAGTGCAACCCGTACATCACTCAACATGATATTTAATATAACAAATCATGTTTTGTTACTGTAAATATTCTTCAGTATTGCCAGTAACAGAAAAGTAACAGAAAACATTGCAATATACTAAAATGTTTTGGAACAGCTAGAAGACTTTAGCAACCTCATAGCCATGCCACAGCAACCACCCAGTGACTGCATACTAACACCCAGGGCATCCACATAGCAACACCCTAGTAACCCACCCCGAAAACCCAAGGAACCACCCAAAACACCACTGGAACCACATAGCAATGTGATAGTAACCACTCAGAACACCTGCCTAGCAATGTCATAGCAGTCATCTAGAACACCCTAGCAACCACAAAGCAACACTTTAGCAACCACCCAGAACTCCCTCACAACCACTTAGAACACCTTGGAACCCCATAGGCATTTCAAAGCAGCTACATCCCAAAAATCCTGGCAAACACCCAGGACACCTTCACAACTCCATAACAATGTGCTAGCAACCACCTAGTAATGACATAGTAACCACATAGTCAACAGAAACTGCCCAGAACATCCACATAGCACCCTAGCAACCCACCCTGAAAATCATAGAAATACCCAAAACACAATAGGAGCCGCATAGCAATGCCATAGTAATCACTCAGAACACCTGCCTAGCAATGTCATAGCAGTCACCTAGAACACCCTAGCAACCACATAGCAACACCTTGGCAACCATTCAGAACTCCCTCACAACCACTTAGAACACCTTGGCAACCTCATAGGCATTTCACAGCAACCACTCAGCAACTACATACCAAAACACCCAGGACACCTTCACAACTCCATAACAATGTGCTATCAACCACCTAGTAATGCCATCGCAACCACCTAGAACACCCTAGCAACCACATAGCCAATAGAAACTGCCCAGAACAACCACATAGCAACACCCTAGCAACATCCCAGAACACCCTAGCAATGGCATAGCAATACCATTACCACTCAACAAATACCAATTACCACTCACAATGTCATAACAATCACCAAGGACAGTCTAGCAACAGCATAGCAACACCCTAGCAACCAGACCGAATGATGGTGATGAGTTTGGCAGTCAAGCACCTCTCTCTCTCTCTCTGTCTAAAGAGCGCACAGGATTTCAGCTGAGACCAGTGGCAGGTCTCCTCTCCGCACGAGACTTTTTGGCCAGCTTGGCCTTCCGTGTGTTCCAGTGCACGCAATACATACGGCACGCTTCCTCCCCCATGCACTCCCCTGAACCGTAAGAGACTTCCTGTCACACATTTTACATTTATGAGGACACTTCCTGTTTATTAAGCATTTGATTTACATCCAGACGTAGGCTAACTGCTTAGTACACGCTGAAACACTGCAACCCAATAAAACTGTATGCCAACTAAAATAAAAGGTGCTAAAATAAAAAGCTTGAATACTAAAAATAAATAAAATAATAAAAAGATTTAGTAATAGTACTTATTACGAAAATAATATACTTAGTGCTTAGAATATACTTAAGTGCAAACTGATAGCAATGTTTTCAGAGACTTAACTGCATGCTAATTGAAATTAAATGAAGATGTATCATAGTTTAAATATTAAATTGAAAGATATTACATGTGGTTAGTGTATGTAATTGTACCTTGTATTATACAATGTGTAATTGTACATGCATCATACAAAAGTGTGCACAATTGTTTTAAATGTCACATAGTGACTGCATTAAAAAAAAAATCACAGTTTCGTACCATTCTGAAGAAGTAGCGATTTTTACAATTTCTTTTTTTCGGTCTAAAATGACCGAACAACACCAGAGGGTTAACTGGATCAAAAGTAAGTAACGTTTGCTTTAAATGAAAATAATGGCACAGTCACTAATAATCATAATTATTTTATATCTTTTCCTTTCCAGGGATTGTGTCCATGAACTTCTTGGACATGTGCCGATATTGGCTGATAGAACATTTGCACAGTTTTCTCAGGTAAAAATAAATAAATAAATAAATAATATTTCCATATTTCCTTACATCTTCAATCTTGGATCTATGTCCTGAAATCTCTCTATGTCTTCTCAGAGTATTGGTCTGGCCTCTCTTGGAGCTTCTGAGGAAGATATTGAGAAACTGTCAACAGTAAGTACAAAGCATCTCACATCTTATCAAAATCTTCTGTTGTACTAAAAACACTGAATGTGTTTGTTCTGAATGTGTTTTTCAGCTGTATTGGTTCACGGTGGAGTTTGGACTGTGTAAGCAAGGAGGGAAGATCAAAGCATATGGAGCAGGACTGCTGTCGTCTTTTGGCGAGCTAGTGGTTGGTGGAGTTTATCAAAAGTATTGCTTTGCTGCTTTTTATGACGAATGTGTTTGACATTTAATGTTGTCCACTTTTTCAGCACTCTCTCTCAGATGAGCCAGAGATACGGGAATTTGACCCGGACATTGTAGCTGTTCAGCCATACCAAGACCAAACGTACCAGCCCGTCTATTTTGTGTCGGAGAGCTTCACAGATGCTACAGAGAAACTGAGGTGAGCTGCATCAAAAATACTCTGTTGCTGTCAGTATTGTAGGTTTGGCCATCATATAATTAGCTATGAATGAAAATAAGTTGTAAAAAGTGTAAATAAATATTTTAAATATTTTATATTAGTCCATGCTCACTAATAAAATAAAAATAGGATATTTATTGCATACATTTGCATTTTTGTCTTTATTTTTATTTGCAAATAATTTCAACTGTTATTTATAAAAGGTGTTAAAAAACAACTAAAAGAAAAGATACTGTAAGCAAATTTAAATAATGTATGTATGATGATAAAAAACATACAGCACACAATTACATTCTCAGAATGAATTAATGAATTTATTTATTTATTATAAAATAAAAGTTGCTAAAACAAAAAACACTAAAAAGATACTGTAAGCAATTTTATATCATGCATGTATGACAATAAAACATAACAGTGTACAATTACATTCTCTGTAATAAAAATTTTAATGAAAATAAATAAATATAATTCTTTTTTTTAATTTGTGTCAAAAAAATTAACATACATATTAAAATAGTCAATAAAACAAATGCTCACAAATAAAATAAAAATGGGATTATTACATACATTTGCATTTTTGTCTTTGTTTGCAATCAAGTGATTGCTGTTTGTTACTGAATTTTGCTAAGAGCTTTATTTATTTACTTTATTTATTTATGATGGATGGATGGATGGATGATTCATGGATGGATGATTCATGGATGGATGAATGGATGATTGATGGATAGATGGATGGATGATTGATGGATGGATGGATGGATGGATGGATAGATGGATTAATGGATGACTGATGGATGGATGATTCATGGATGGATGGATGATTGATGGATGGATGGATGGATGGATGATTGATTGATGGATGAATGGATGATTGATGGATGGATGATTCATGGATGATGGATGGATGGATGATTGATGGATTGATGGATGAATGGATGGATGGATGGATGAATGAATGAATAAATGATGGATGGATGATGATGATTTATGGATGGATGGATGATGTTTGGATGGATGGATGGATGATGGATGCTTGATGGATGGATGGGTGGATGATAGATGATTGATGGATGAATGACTGATGGATGGATGGATGATTCATGGATGCATCACATGTCCATGGACTTTTTAATGAAGTCTTTAAATGAATACTAATTAATATTTGAAATAGTTTTAGATTGCATAAAGCATATCACACCACAGGACATGCCAACTTTCCAAAAGTATTTTATTTTATTTCATTCATTCATTTTCTAACTTATTTTAACTTATTTCAAAACACATTTTGCAAAGATTAAATTACTCCTTAAAAATCAAGTAGCAAGTATTGACTAATAAAAGAAGGAAATTACTGTATACATTATCATTTAATTTATTGTCTTAATTATTTCTATAACAATAATTGCACAAATTTTTTGTTCTGTAAAACAGAGCGTACGTGACCCGCATCAAGAGACCGTTTTCTGTGCGGTTTGACCCGTACACAGACAGCATAGAAGTGCTGGACAACCCTCTGAAGATCCAGCAAGGGCTGGAGACCATCAAAGACGAACTGAAGATTCTCACAGACGCACTGAATGTGTTGGCTTGATCCTGCCGCGAGGAGCCAATCAGCTTTCCCGTTTCTCTATGCTTCACATGTGACGTCGTTCTCATCGTTATGCTGTGCGTCTATGTCTACATCTGCTGCTACAGACGTCGTTGCTTTTAAAACACTGAGTGCCAACCTCAAAACCTCATGTTGGAACTTGATACCACAAAACTTAAAGGGATAGTTCACCCAAAAATGAAATTTCTATCATCAATTACTCACCCGTTCCAAGAAAGTTCGCATTTCTTTCTTCTGCCGAACATCAATATTTTGAAGAAAGTCTGTAACCAAACATTTTAAACAAACTTCAATTGTATAGTCAAAACATACAATGAAAGTCAGTGGGAACCGAAATTTCTTCAAAATTTTCTTTCATGTTCCACAAAAGAAAGTCACACAGATTTTTAGAACGACGAGAGTAAATGATGACAGAATTTTTATTTTTGATCTCTGGATTAATGGATCACTCTGTGACTAAAGAGAAATTGTGTCAACCTGACATATAAATTACACCCAGTGTAAATTAAGCTATTAAGGGGCCGTTTACACGACACCATTTTAACTAAAAACGGAAAACTTTTTATGCGTTTTAGTCGCTCATTTACACGACAACAGCGTTTTGGGGGCCTGAAAACCCCAACTTATGAAAACATGTTTTAAAGTGCAAGCTTTTGAAAACAATACTGTTATCGTCTCCGTGTAAACTACAAAAACAGTGACATCATACGCATGCGTATTACCAAAGTTCCATTCAACATAAGTCTGTTCACTCGGTGGTCATATTTGCAACGCCTCCGGGCAGCTATTTTGGACATCCAAGACCAAGTCCTATCTATTGAATGGGGGGAATCCTGATATCTCAAAAACTGCTTTGCGAACTCACAATTAAATAACATATTTCAAATCAGCAACAAAATCTAACATGAACTGTCCCATTAATGTTGTTTCTTATGCTCAAATAGCATTAAAAAAGCTTATTTTTCAGGCTAGACACGCTAATATGCATGTACAGTCCTACGCACGAGTCCTCTTTCACTATTGTATCATGTTTATTACATTAAGTGCACAAAAACAAGCTTGAAATATAAAATGAATGCCTATGTATTGCATAATAAAACAAACTAAAAACAGATATTGGAAGCAAAAAACATACATAATATAAGCTAAGCTAGCAGGCTAATTGGGTAGGTGTATGCTATGCTAGTACATAAGTTATATACTAGTAGGTTATATGAACCTTGTAATTTATAATGGTCATTATAATGCATTTTAAACAATATAAATCATAACATGTTTTTGCAGGAATTATAATCAGGCACTAAAAATACATCCCATTAAAAGTCCGTTGAACCAATGGAACCAATTAGTCCTAAAGGAGACCAGATGGACACCAAGCCTCTAACAGAGATCGTATTATTATAGGGAGATAAGAGGGTCTGTATCTCTTACCATTGGAGAAAGCATAACGGCTAACTTAATCACGTGCGGCACCTCTCAGCCTATCGTGTCGCCGTTCAAAACTCCTCCCTGCGTACCGCCAGTTAGCATGTTACGCTTTTTTGGCTAAAGGCTGCAGGCTTGCCTTCCAGTGGCTTTGGCCTCTAACGGCAGCTGCAATGACGCAATGACTTTATCATTCAGCGATTGGCTCTTTTACTTAGAAGGCGGAGCGTATTCTGCCATATTGCGCGTTGCAGTTTCTCCCATTCATAACTAATAGGAGTGAACTTATTATATATCTTTTTATATCTATAGTCGTTAGTATTACGTTCAGTCTAAAGGCACATAGTGTTTCTTTACAAAGTAACATCGCCATCTACTGGCCTGGCAGCAGAATACAGTCATTTTTATGGATCCATGTAAATGGGGATTGATTTGACAACATTGTCGTCTGTACGAGAAAAACACAGGAAAAAGTTTTCCGTTTTTTGGTACATCATTGACGTGTAAACGTACTCTGAAGCTATTGAAGACAAAAATTATTTATGAAATATCACCAGATGAAGTACTATACTAAAATAAATAAATAAATAATAAAATAAAAAAATATGTACAGTATATAATCAAATATGTATAATCAATACAAAATGAATGTATGAGTATTCCAAATATATTCCTAAAATAATACATTGAGCTGATGTATTCTCCTACAGATGGTAGAAATATTTTATTAATAACAGCGAATCATTCATAAAAAATACTGGCCTACTGATTGGTGCCTGTTTATATTCATCTTTCTCCAGAAAATATGAAACATTAATATGAATAGTCTATCTCTGCAAACAATGGCTAAAAGTGAAATAAAGTTGCAAGAAAACTGTGTAATGCAAATTGGGTATTATGTGCTATATTATAAAGAAATATCTTTGAAAAATATCCCAAACTACTCTTGTGGTTTACTTTCTGACTTTCATACTTTCATAAATGCTTTTCACAGGGAAAGTACATTGGTTTCAGAAGGCTAGATTAGAAAATAGTAGGTATTCTTGATACATTTGTCTGACTGGACGAGTTTGTTTTAAATAAAACTACCACCACCAGATGGTAGTCTAAGCACATGTGTAGGTGAGGCGTCCAACAAGAGCACTTTTTTTATATTATGGACAGCATAATGACTAGGGCTTTTGTAAGGTCGTGTCATGAGGTTAGAGGTTGAGGATCGGGATAAGGATTCCGATTTTGGATCCAGTTAGTGGGAAAGATCTGCCATTTGAATACGCAACCAACCACTAAATACATTTTACGAAGACGGAAAAAATCCCACAGTGGAATACGTCATGTAGTAAATCAGTAGGTGTAGGATATTACTCTAACTAAGACTGATATATTATTGTAGTTTACATGATTTTAACAATTAAACTGAGGTCATTGAGTATAAAACAGTAAGCTATTCATGTAAAACAGTAGATATTGCTGACTGTACATATTGGTTATCACAAACTCTCCTGAGCCTTTTATCGAAGACCTCTAATGATTTGTGCTGGACTGGTTGGTCCTGTATCATATGGGCCTTGTTGTGCATGGCAATGTGACTCAGATGAAAATGCAGCTTACTGAATGCAGTGAATGATTTATTGCAAGGCCCTACAGATCTTTTGGGTTTCCTGCTTCCCTCATCTGATGGATAATAGGAGACAGAGGAAGAGAGGTTTAATGTCTTTATAATGGTGCTTCCAGTAACAGAGTGCATTGATAATTCATGCCAGCAGCAGGCCCCCCTTTTTTTCATGTGCCACTATTCTTTGTCTTACCAGCAGGGGCACCATTTTGCTGTCACATAAAACAGGGCCCATATACTTTCTCTAATTTTCTCATAAATTTCTACCAGACTTTGCGCTGTTTATCATCACTTTGCATATTTAATTTGCGTTGTTTTGGCAAGAAGCTGTTCATTTTACAATGCACGGTTTCTGATGTCCACATTTTGCCAGTCATTCTCGTGTTTTCCTTATTTAACTACCCTAACAGAATGGAATTTTATTGAAGATAAATTCCAACCCTAAAATGAGTTTTCATCAAATATTCATTGGCCAATCCAGTCAAACCATTTTTAAAACAAAAACAGCCTACATTAATCTTAATGATCATGACATTTAAAACAAAGAACAATTTGCCATATATAATAAAGTCAAGGCAAGTCACTTTATTTTCAAATATTCTAGCGCTTTATACAAAACAGATTGTGTGTGTGTGTGTGTGTGTGTGTGTGTGTATATATATATATATATAAATGTATAAATATTATGTGATTAATATTATGTATTTAGTTCTTATATTATATATATTATATTATATATACAGTTTGCATATATAATGTATACATATATATGTGTGTGTGTTATATAATATAATATATATAATTTAATATAATATATATTATATTATATACTAGCGCTTTATACAAAACATATATATATATTTAATATAGTGTATAAATATTATATGCATTAATATAATGTATTTCTTATATATATATATATATATATATATAATGCATATTTTATGCATTAATATTATGTATTTAGTTCTTATATTATATATATTATATTATATATACAGTTATATATATAGCATATATAATGTATACATATTATATATATATATACATATATATGTGTGTGTGTGTGTGTGTGTGTTATATAATATAATATATATAATTTAATATAATATATATTATATTATATACTAGCGCTTTATACCAAACATATATATATATATATATATATATATATATATATATATATATATATATAATGCATAAATATTATAAATATTATATGCATTAATATTATGTATGTAGTTCTTATATTATACATATTATATTATGTATATACAGTTTGCATATATATATATATATATAATATATACATATCATAATATAATATATATATAAATATTATATGCATCAATATATATATAAATATTATATACATTAATATTATGTATGTAGTTCTTATATTACACATATTATATATATATATACACACAGTTTGCATATATATATATATAATGTATACATATTATATATTATATATATAATATATAAATGTAAAAATATATACATTATGTATTATATATATAGATAGATAATATAATATATACATTATATATGCAAACTGTATATATATAACTATATATGATATATATATAATATAAGAACTAAGTACATAATATTAATGCATATATATATATCTAATACATAATTTATATATTTATAAATTTATATATATATTATATAATATATAATATAATATAAATTTAGTTATATTATATTTTATACAGTTTATTATATGCATATATATACTGTATATATATTATTGTGTTTTGGTAAGGCAGTAGACATTTTGGCCCTGCATTATATCAGTTGGAGACTAGTGTCCATGAAGAATAACATCTGCATCAAATAATCGCCCTTATTGCTTTGCCAGGTGATGGATGACATTTCCAAATAATTCAATCAAACCAATTTAAGTTCAATTCAAGTCTAGCTAATTCTTCATTATCTTCTCAGTGCTCTGAATGGGTCAGCCTGTAAAGTGAATTACCATCATTACAGCCACTATTCGCGTGAGGATCGATAAGGCAGGTGGATATCAGAGGAAATGACGGCATAAAGTGTTTCATGTTCTCTCCTTATCATCCGGGCACTTTCCATTGTAAAATTTTACACATCGACTGTCCTGTCAGAACTTCTGTCTGGTAGCCAAATACTCTGATATTGATGACGTGTGCATTTCTGAAATTCTGAACTTTGTCTATTTATTGTTTTATTATACATGTATTTATTTATGAATTGGCTGAGATGGTGTTAAAATAATTTGGGAAATAACGTTTTAGGCGGCATAATATTTTAGGAAAGCACATTTTCTAACGTCCATTGACCTTTTTCGTGATCTGGATTTCTTGGAAAACAGCACCAGGGAACTCAGCTGGACTGCTGGAGAGGATTCACTGACCACCTCGAGTTTTACCTCTCACGGACATGCGCACAAGAGGGGCGGGGGGTGGAGGGGGGTGTTAAGGGGCGGGTTTGGGTATATAATACTTCTCTCACAGAACTTTTGCCTGTCGCCTGATTTTTGGGACAGCTCCACACAACATCCTAACACCAACTGGGGAAACTAAACAGACCTTTTCAACCAAATACAACACCACCGCATTTTTTTACGTTGTCATGGAGGACCAACTAAAACATCATTCTGTTTGCCATACCTGCTTGAGAACAGACAGCTTCATAAATAAGGTAAAGAAAACCTTTTAACAGCCTTTAGGACATATCTGGAGATGATTGCATTAGTAAGCATTAATTAATTAGAAAAAAATCTAACGTTGTTATTGGCTTAGAAAAAAAAAAATCAGAAATTGACACGTTCGGAAAAGGAGAGAGATTTCTTTTGCAACGGAGATGTTTTTGACACTCGTAACTGCTAACAGCTCTAAACATCTTGACAGCGTTAAATGTGGAGTACTATAAGGTATTATACAAATTACCATTATGAATTACTGTAAAGCTGATTTGGAAATGTATAGTAAAGCGCTTTACAAACAGAAATGTACTTGACACTTCATTCAGGATACGCGCGCACGGGAACGAAGTTGCGCAAGGGGGCGACAGCACTTTAAATGAGCTGGGTTTAAGGAAATTATATGCTGAGTTGTGAGGAATGAGATAGCTGGGTATATTGAACAGCCTTGCAACTTGTTGAACGTTGTGTAAGAGTGTAAATGAGGAGATAAAAGCTCTTTTCGACTTGGATAATCAATTTATCTGCTAGCGTTAAGCAGATAATTAAAAAGTCGATGCATGCATGTATAATCCCAGCGATTTTAATGCACTGAAGGACTAGTGACTGATACCAAAGGAAGATCTTGAAGATAATTGATCAGCTGGTCTTTAGACTGTAAAATATCATCTTTTTAGTGAAAAATTAAACGCATTACTACAAAATGCACAATTTTCCAGTATTGCATTTGGTGAATTCAATGCATTGAATAAGTCTGATCTCTTTTTTGTTGCTTAAACCAACGTGCATGAATAGAAAAAAACATGCATGCAAGAATAATTCCAGTGCTTTACATACTGTACATTGCCATACTGGTTTTGACCATGTGATCAAGCAGATGGCCATGCATGCAAACAATGTATTGCATTACTAAATTGAATGCCTTGAGGAAGCTAATAGTTCAGTATTAAGTATTTAAGGTATACACAAGATCTTTTTAATACAAAGATCAGCTTTGCACATTAAAAATGAAATGCTAAACTAAAACACATTATCTCCACAGGTCATAAAGATGTACTGGTCCATACGGATGCCCATATGCATACTGTTTTTAACCCTGTCTGCCTTCGAAGTGGCTTCAGCTGAAACGTTATGTGGTGGAGAGCTGGTGGACGCGCTACAGTTTGTGTGCGAAGACAGAGGCTTCTATTTCAGTACGTACATTTGCACATCTCTGTGTTTTCTTCTCTTTAGTTTGGAAACCCTGCCAATTGTATGTCACGAATAACCAGAGTTACGAGCGAAGTCTCTGCAGATTGTGCTGACTGGGCGCATTCTCTCGCGATATCTGTGATTGCATATGAAAGGGATGCTAAATGAGCCACAATGGCCTGGTTGTTTACTTGCACATTCCGCCAGGGAAAGTAATAGTACCCAAGTGGCATTCCATTCACCTCTCCAGAAATGTTCCCAGGCTACACTCAATTGAAAAAAAGTTGTTTGTCCTCTTACACGGCTGGATGGATTGAGACAGCTTCATTACTAGTTTAGCGTAACAGATACTAACCAATAGCTTTACACTAGTTCAGTGCAGCTATTGCCGATTCTACAATCCAGATTTAGATTCATCTGCTGGTTGTACACCGCTCACATGCACGGAGGCGGTTGAGAGCACAACTTTTTAAACATTTGTCGTCTTCCTCACGCCAGCACTGACAAACAGACAAGGCCTTTGTGTTCTTTTGTCCACAGAAGCCTAACTACCCCGAAAGATCATTATCCAATTTGGGCCAGTGCAGATTTTCCCCCCTCTATCCACTAGATCCACTCCTCAATGTTTCCCATCCTACAATCAAGAACACCCTTTCAGATCCTTGCGTCGCAAATCGTTCGCATTATATTTGACTGAAAATCAATTGTTCCTTCCTTTTTCCCGGCCCGGCTCCCCCCTCCATTACTGTGTCCTGTATCTTCGCTCTTTCATGCCAAGTCTGTTCTTCTACCCCTCCCCCTTCCTCTCTTTCATGCTCTCTTTATCTCTGCTGAGCTGGCAAAGGACAAGGTCAAAGGATATCCACCATTTACTCATCCAAGACTTTTGCCCTTGCTGTCTTATTTGTAGGCTTTCGATCTCCCATTCCTGGGACTGCGTTGCAGGATTGTCGGCGAATTCTTCGAAACCGATTTCGAACAGCTCAATTAGATGGCATAACAAGATCAGTCCGGGCGAGAAAACAAATAAACAGACTCCATTTTATGCCACCGATTTTGGCTTTGTTATACACCGCAGATGAGTCCCAGTCAAAACACAATGAATCGATAATGAAATCTGCTTTGACAATGGAATCAGGCCACTGTAGCTTGATTTACATTGACTTGTTTGAAGGGTTTGTTGAATGTGTTTGCATGTTTGATGGCAACTATTTGAAGAGTTTGAGCCAAATCTCTTCTTCTTTCTTGCTAAAACAGCCAAAACGTGCTGTTTTTTTCCTAGTCTTAACTGGTTTGAGATGGTTTTCCAACATTGCTATGTTGGTGTTCAGTTGGATCTCACTTATTGAGGGCTTTTTTCACTTTTCAGGCTGGATGACTAGTTGTTTACCCAGCTAAACACCAGGCTTAGAGAAATGGGAACTTAAAACATGAATGATTATTAAACCAGCTTAGGCTGGTTTAATCAGGCTTTTTCAGTAGAGTTACCTGGTCAGCCAGCTGGTTTATTTGAAAAGTGCCCCTAACCTATCTAAACCATATCCTGATCAGGCTGGGAGACCAGCAAACCAGTTTAGGCCAGTTTAAAAGTATATGTCAATCGACAAAGTGAAATTCTGTCAACATTTACTCCCCCTCATGTCTTTCCAAACCTGTATGACTTTCTGGAACACAAAAGAAGAACTGTTTTTGACCATACAACAAAAGTCATTGGGCTCACAATAACTTTCATTGCATGGATAAAAAAATGGTTTGGAACTCAGGTTTGTAATGACATGAGGAGATTTTTGGTTGAACTATCCCTTTAAGCTGTTTTCTTCAGCAATTTTGTCTGACATGTGACTCTCCATGTCGCCCATAAACTCATGATCTTCATTTGTATCCCTACAGGTCGACCAACTAGTAGGTCGAACAGTCGGCGTTCTCAAAATCGTGGGATTGTGGAAGAGTGTTGTTTTAGCAGTTGTAACCTAGCTCTACTAGAACAATACTGCGCTAAACCTGCCAAGTCAGAGAGGGACGTTTCAGCTACATCCTTACAGGTCATCCCGGTGATGCCCGCATTAAAACAGGTACGTTGACCGTGGGAAACAACAAAAACTCTCCAGAACTTTATCACACGCACCATCTTGATTGTCCTGTGCTTTCTGCTGAACTTGTGCATCCTGGCATGCGGGTTTCAAGAAAACATTGAGCCAGAGTAAGGAACTAGTAAGCAAGTATCGCCATAAAACTGCTGACCAAGTGGAAAATGAGATGATAGAACTGAGAGGTCATATATAGGTTGAAATTTTCCTGTAGATTTACATCACATACTTGGATTGGGTTACAAAACCAGTGTCTCTCAAGATGACCTGGATGTTGACCTGGATTATCTCCTTCCTTGTCATTCTTCATTTTGAGTTTTGTTCTTTGTCAGTATTAGAAAGTGTTAGGCCTTTGTTAGGGATAGTTTGCCCACAATTCATAATTTCCTGACCATCATGTCCTTCCAAACCTAGAGATATTTTGAAGAATGTTTTTATTCATATAAAGAAAGTCAGTAGAGTCCAAAATAACACTGACTTTCATTGTATGGACTAAAAAACAAGGAGACTGATTGGAACGACATGAGAGTGAGTAAATGATGGTAGAATTTTCATTTCTGGGTGAACTAAGCCTTTAAGAAAGATGAGGATTGGGGGAATTTGGAGAAATGTAAGGATTTTGGGGCAAAATATCTGCTAAACCATTACATTTTTAGTCAAAACCTTTGAGTTTAAGAGAGTTTTGAGTCATTTTTAGAGATCCTCCAAGCAATCGTAGAAAGTATTTGTGAGAATTCCAACATTTTCTAACGCTGTTATTACTTTCGCAACAGGAGGTCCCAAGAAAACACGTGACCGTGAAATATTCCAAATATGACGTGTGGCAAAGGAAGGCCGCACAGAGGCTACGAAGGGGCGTCCCTGCCATCCTGCGGGCCAAGAAGTTTAGGCGGCAGGCGGAGAGAATCAAGGCCCAGGAGCAACTGCACCACCACAGGCCTCTCATCACGCTTCCCAGCAAGCTGCCGCCCATCCTTCTTCCCACAGAAAACTACGTCAGCCACAAGTGAAACCAGGATCATTTGCACAGAGTCGATAAAAAAAGACTAGGGGATCAAAGCTTTTTGTCTCTGACGTCATTTCTGTGGCAGTCCTCAACAACCCTTCTTCCTTCCCCACCAAACGTGCTCACACGCTCTTCAAGTTTCTATTCTTGCTGTTTCGTTCACCAACAAAAAGGCACATCATCAATGAGAGGAACACAATTCAGGTGAAGAAGCAAAAGAAAGAGCGAAGAAGTTGCGGAATGTCGAACGTTTCGCCAGTTTGGAGGAAATCAGAACGCGAGGAACAGCTAGAGCTAGCATGAAAGAACCTATTCCACTGCATTCTCCCGAGACATAAGTATCTCTCTTTTTTAAATATTAGTTTGCACCTGTAACTATAAAGGGACATCCACACTGTAAGGAATTGTTGTAAAATTAGATTCCTGTTCCAGCACCTTGTAATCACAAATGAAAAGCAGCGAAGAGTCTGCGAATTGCACATCGCCACGGATTACGTCAAAGTTCTTGTTAAGTAAATAAAAAGGCACTATTTTTTTATGGACTATGAACGTGTAGCTCAAAAAATGTCATGGTGCTAGCTTTGGGAATGGACTCAAAGGAGAAGGGGTTGAAAAGCATGTTTTTTTTTCCTTTGAAATTTTATTAAACTTTCCGTTTTAAGGAAAGTGTGACTTTGGAAAGAGAAAACAAAAGCATATTGGCTGCGGGGATATCTCTGCGTACGTAAGACACGCGACGTATGCCTTGGGTGGCGTTGCGATAAAGGAAGGAGCAAGTGTGGGGACACTGAAGGGATCATGTTCAAATGCCTGGACGTGAAGAACTCGCCTCCTTTCGAGCGTGGCTGCACAAAACCCCTGCTTTGCACTGCAGGAGGAGGGACATTGTGACCTTGAAAAAGTGGGATGTTTGTATTTTCTATGTTCTTTTTCGTGAAAATGCTTCAAGGAAAAAAAGGAAAAAAAAAAAAAAAAGCCCAGTTTGGTTTCTGGTACCGTGACATTCTTGTTGTTGCAAAATAGGCTTTGTGTTTTTGTAACGTTATTTTACAGTTCTGAAAAAAAAAGGCACAAATATCAATTCAAAGGGAAAAAACGCAATAATGTCAACTAACATATATTTTTAACGTTTATCCGTAGTATTCACATGCTTTTGCCTGAAAACAAATACTTGAATATATAAATATATATATAAATATATATAGAATAAATATGGAAATATATATTATAATTAGTTTCCAGGGACATCATGTAATATTCTTTTAGTCTGAGCTGTATCTTGCGTAATGAGCCGCCAAGCTTCTTTTTGTTTGTTTGTTTAAGTACAAATATGGGCACTGTATAAAGGCATTATTTATTTTGTTATAAAATTATATATTAAAATCAGTCCAAATACAGTAATATACATAGCACTGATGCTCAACTGATGGATTTTATTTTATATGCTCTCTCTTTTTTTCCCATTTTACATGTAAATGCTTTTTGTAGATGCTTTGTACCAAAAAATATTTCCTTTTTTCCTTTTGGTTTGCCACAGAGCTATTTTAAAATCAATATTTTAACAGCAGCTGTAGCCTGGATTGCTTAGGCATGTTGTAATACAAAAATAGGCACATACTCAGAATACTCTCTCTCTCTCTCCCTCCCGCATGGCTTTTTAATCTGCCAAATGGATTTCTGTTTATAAAAAAACAAAAACAACTACAAAAAAACTTGGATAAACCCGGTCTCTATATGTCATGATTGTACACAAACCCACTACAGTTTAAGCCACTTTATCGTCATTGTTGTATCATCATTTTTGGCTTCTCTAAGGTATGCCATGTTTTTTGGGATTGAGAAGATCCTGTTCCTGGATCAATGTTTTCTCGTGTTGCTGAGTAATTGAACTGCATCCATAAGCCAGAGTAAAAATCCATTATGATGTCACAAAGAGTGGACTGTTTATACTCGCCATCTTACAATAATATGCCCTAAATCCTAATATTTCCTTTCGGTCAGGGTGGTTTTTCAAGTCCTCCATGTATCTTCATCTCAGTTGTTGAAGGGCTACCATACTTATTTACCCTAATACTCAGGAAATATCAGTGGATTTATGTGAAAAACCCAATACATGGCAATTTTCTTTCCAGTTTCCCTAACATTGTTTCTTGTATAAGGTCAAAAAAAATGATACTATAGTATCGCTTAGTACCTTGAAACTTAAAGGTCTAAGTGCCTGCAGTGTATCCCTCTGCCTTGATAATCCAATATTTATCTGATTTATATCAGTTGTGACGAAGCAGTGCAATTATTATAATTACTATCATTATTTTTATTATGAAAACATCCCATATTTCCAGAGACATTGCCATTTTTCTATTATGTTATCCCTGCAAGGACTGCAATCACTGTTGTTCTTTCCAAACTGGTTACTCAACTTTCCATGTGTAAAAAGGCGTCTAACACGTCCTTTTGCGCTTAAAAAAATGAAGGGATCTTTTGTCTTTCATTGGCAATGGTTTAATATCAGTAGCCCACGCAGCCTGTGTGTATTTTAATTGATTTAACCTCTGCACGCTAGAACGTCCGAAATGCACAATTCATGTACTTTCATTTTTAATATCAATAAAAACCATTTTATCAAACATGTTTCAGTCATGTGCAAGTGTACGTGTTTTTATTGCCGGGGTGCATTGTAAATGATTTAGTAGACGTTGAGGCCTACAAAGAATTTCCTTGATGCTTTTAGCATCTTTTCTGCACTGGCTGATCTGCAGAATTGTGCCAACGAAGGAAAATGCACTAAAATGTGACCGAACTGTGAGCAACTGACATGGGAGCGGATGCACGTCAGCTCCGCACGCTAGGGTTCAACTCAGATGAAGTCAAGCAAGCTCTTGTAAACTTTGTATCCAGCAGAATTCACGCTAACATCCCCACGTTCACACACTGTAACAAGTGCTAATCTGCAATTGTTACCTTAAAGAAAGATCTGATTTAACTCATAAAAACTAGTTTTGTTGGCATAAATTAACCTATTTAGATATTAAATAATATTTTTGACTTCAGTAAAAACATTTGTGGAATTCAAATGGAAACACTAGTAAAAATGCTTTTTTTTTTTGTCATTTAATACAAACAATTTCATTACAAATTATATCATTTCAGAATTTCTCATTTATTTGATTATCCAGGTTTGTGTGAAATCTGATGATTCATGTTGACATGAGAATGTTCCAAAGAGCATATTTGCTACAAATTTGCTTATTTGATTAGTGACCTAACAGTTCAGAACATAATTTCACAACATTAAATTTCTTTGTACTTTATTTCCAGGTTTAAATTAGACTTTGAATTCCAGATTTTCACTGAACCCCCACAGTATATATCCACCTAAATCAAGTCATCATCATAATAGGGATGTTTAGATGATAAACCTAATTCTGTGAAACTCTTGTGAGATCTGCATGTGCTGCTGCTAAAGGTTAATGGTTGCTGTAGGACACCAAGTAAACAGTATCTAAATGTTAGTGAATGATGGTTACCATCTAGACATGACCGATCACCCTGCAAAGGTGCAATAATCAGTGATGAGCACTTGTAGAAAGCAGCTTTAATGGATCTTTATTACAAAAAATCTTTTATTATACCAAATGTAATCTTATAAAGCATTAGTTCACCCGAGACAGACGGTTCTGTCATTATTTACTCACCCTCATGTTGTTCCAAACCTGTATGCTTTTATTTTTTCCATGCAACACAAAACATGAAAATGCACATTTCATAGTTATCATGTCTGTCAATCTCAAAAAGACACATAAAAATATAATAAAAGCAGTCCATACAACTTTTGGTTATCGCAACAAACTAATGGTATTTTGTCATTAATAGCATAATAGTGCAATATAACATAATTGTATTGTATATTTTAAGGTGCTTAATGGTAAAATAAACTGTTGCAAGAGTGTGGTCACATTAACCAATTTAAAGGCACAATATGTAAGATTTTTGGATTAAAATGTCCAAAAACCACTAGAACAATGTTATATATTTTGTTGACTTGTGTACTTACATTATCCCAAATGTTTCCAAGAATGTTTAAATCTAGAGAAATAAGCAATTTTAACCAGGACACAAACCGTGTTTGTGCGTCGCCTATCAATGACATCATACCCGCGTTACCCTCGATTTTTATTTTGTAGAAACATGTGTCTCATGCAACATGTGTCTCATAGTAGCCACTGAGCGACTGCAGAGTAGCACTATAACAACTTTCAACACACAAATGTATCTAATATGATAAAACAACGCTGCGTTACTCCACATATGCTTGACTGGAAGAAGCGGAAGCGGCGGCTGCGGCATAACCCGCTGCTCTCGAGCCGTGTGTTGCGTTCGTCTCTCATTAGCAATCGCTCCAGCGGCCTTGTTTCTGCTCTCACAGCACTCGGCCCTGCTCTGCTTCATACTACAGTAACGTTAATAATCTCAACCATGAACATGATTTCTGCCAGAGTCCCGTCCCTATTCTTTTCCATTGGCTGTAGACGTGAAGACAACACATCAAGGCATCATCAAGCTACACCTTTGTTTTGAATAAGCGATCTCTAGCGGCGAAAATTTACATAGTGTGCCTTTAATCGGAATTTCTTACATTTTCTATTGTCAGTAGTGTAGAGATATATGAAGCACAACTCACACAGAAGTCACTTTCAAACCACCGCGGAGAATTTGTGTGGCGAAGTGAACCTGTTTCGAAATCTGCAAATCAACAAATTTGACATAATTCTCTCTTCTCACTCTGTAATTTTCCTCCTTTGGAAAGTTGTGGAAATGCTATCATGGATTTTTTTTTATGTAAATGATAAATGGGAATACAAAATTTTGATTCGTATTCGTCTCCTGGTTACCACTATAGAAGTTTACCCACCCAGGTGAAAAAAAGTGCTCTATTTTCGCGCACTAATTTTGTATTATGGGTTCAAGTGTACTATAAGTGGTAACTAAATACATTTTTTTAAATACAGAGATAGTATATTAAAAGCACATTTTAGTTCATATTTCATGGGGTCTCAAAATAGCACAGTTGAGTACACTTTAAAGAATTTTTAGTATATTAAGTACAAAATTAGTGCTTGAAAATAGAGCACTTTAAGTACATTTTAGAAATGTACTTTTTTTTTCACCTGGGCAACAATGACAACTTCACTTCAGAGAACCCTAGAAATGTGAAAAGGGTCCAATGAAATAACTGGATTTCGCCAAACAACAGTAAATGTGACTGGTGCTAAAGGTGCTTAAAGATGTATGACGTCACTCTGTAGGCCAACCGGCAGTTAGCATCACGCTGGTTCCCTCGACAAAAACCCAATAGGATTTTTCATAGGCTTTTGGATTATCGCAAAAAACAAGTTCTGTGATCAACAAAAGCTTATGATACTTAAATGCATCAAGATAATTTTCACAGATAAACACAACTTTTATGAATTTTGAAGCCTAAATGCAGTCGCCAGAAGTAAAAAGCTAAAGATAGGCTATAAGCGAACTACACCACGGTCCCACGACTTCAACGTCACCACCACTGAGCTTTTGACAACCCTTCCAGTTTTTATCTAAAAACATTTTCCCAGAAAGTTTGAGTTAGAATAGTTTATAAGAGCATAATTATAGACGTTGATGACGTTTAATGTCCCCGACAGCCTCTGTAGGCCCATTTAGCCACTTGTTAGTAATCGCCTTTTTCAAGACACGTAAAGGGTTAAAAAAAAATCACGAGTGGGGTAATACTGATGTATTTTATGTCATAGAATAAAACATGAAAGTGTCTTGAGCTTGTGTTCACCACAGACCTTATTTCAGCCATTTAACCAAAATCCCATTCAAAAAACCCATTGACTTTGGGGCGATGGAACCGGAAGTGCTAAAAAGCTAACCCGTTTCCGCGTTTTGGCCTACAAAGTGATGTCATACCTGCACCACTCTATATACCACACCTTATTTTACTTTATTATTATTTACTTATATACATTTCAATTTCTTTCGTGTCAACTTACAAATTAATGAGAGATGTAAGTGACATGAAAACTGTGGGTTAAATCATGAAACAAAAGTTACAATACACTGTAAAAAGTAATACGCTAAATCTACTCCATAAATTTTGGCAACAGATTACAAGCAATATTATTAATTAAATTCAACAAATAGAATTGAGTTAGAATTGAGTTTAGAATTAATCAAATTAATTCCTTAAATGTCAACCATTTAAAACGAGTAAAATTTAAGTAAAATTTAAACAAAAATATCTGAATAACAGACAGACGTCAAAGATGAATTAAGAACTCTTTATTTTTTATTGCCAACATTGAAGACACCTGATAATAACAAACAGAATCACTGAAGGAAAGAGAAACACAATAATTAACAGAGGTTTAGATGTTTGGTCGCCATTATGGTGATCAGTGTTACATTTAGTTGGCCAATTTGACTCTTTGCTTTTTATGTCAGTTTGTGGTTTTTGTAATGGTGTTTGCTAATTTTACCCATTTTAAATGGTTGATTTTTAAGGAATTAATTTGATTGATTCTAACTATACTAATTCTTGTATGTTGAATTTAATTAATAATATTGCTTGTAATCTGTTGCCACAATTTTATTGAGTAGATAGAGCGTATTAATTTTTACAGTGTAGTTTTTTTTTTCCATTTTGTGGTGTACAAGTAAAATGTATTTTCAAACAAGAAAAATGTAGGATGGGACTTGAATTGATTGGATTGTCATGTGAGTGACAGGTTGTCCCGCCCTCGCGCCGGTAAACATATCATCAGAGAAGAGAATAATCGCTGCAAGAGGGAGGGGAAGTTATTTTGATTAAAGATTACAAGGGCACATGCATTTTTGTTAAAAAACAAACAAACAAGAATGGCTAATTTTGATTTCATGGTGACTTTAGTAGCATGTCATTTTGTGCAATATTATGAAACAGCTTTGGTTCAGGTAATCCCGCCGTCTTTAAAGCATCAATACTGCTCTGTGGTCGGCCGTTTACTGTCCAGAACAGCTGACTAAGGAGTACGAGCGCTTCCTTGAAGCCTTTCAGATTCCTTTTAGCTGTCAGAAGCTGCACATTAACGCACAGAGCACTAGTGACGGATCAACTAGTGAACCATGGCGGCAGGCAACCTGGCGTGTTAGTGAGTATTTGTGTCTGCTATAATGATGGAAGCACTCGATATATCCCCTCAAGACCCCACGTGAATGTCGTTATAGGAGTAGAGAAAACGTTAAATGTTGCACGACATTATACATGCTTGTTTAATTTAGTGCAGCGTGACGGTTTAAATATTAACAGCCTCTTCTACAAAATTCCATTTCCCTGCAATAGATTTCAATCGGAGAACAGTGTTTTTACAACATGAATGAATATTTCAAGATGTAAACTGCCATTGAAGATCATGTGAGCGTGTACTCAATGAACCTCTGCGAGTTGATGGATTTTACTGTTACTGGATTTTACTCATTTTACATTGGATTTTACACAGCGAGTAGCTGTAATATTTTACTGATTATTTTCTATCATGTTGAAATAAAGAGATATAAATTAATTACACTCAAAATGTTATAACAGCTATTTTTATCTTTTCTGAAAAAAAGAAAAAAGTTAAAGGGTTAGTTCACTCAAAAATGAAAATTTCTTTCATTAATTACTCACCCTCCAAACCAGTAAGACTTCCGTTCATCTTCGGAACACAAATGAAGATTTTTTGATGAAATCTGAGAGCTTTCTGTCCTTCCATAGACAGCAACGCAACTGAAACTTTGACGCTTCAAAAAGTTCATAAAGAGATTATAAAACTAATCCATATGAATTGAGTGGTTTAGTCCAAATTTTCTGAAGAGACGCAATTGCTTTATATGATGAACAGACTGAATTTAGGCTTTTATTCACACATAAACATTCATCAACTCACACATCAGTTGTGGTAAACAGAAGCTCAAGCATGTTTGCTTGACGTGCGAGAACCAATGAGGTTCATTCTCGTGCGTTACACAGCTCATTTGAGCTTCCGCAAGAACCAATGAGGTTCATTCTCGTGTGTTACGCAGCACGTTTGAGATTTCTCAAGAACCAATGAGGTTCATTCTCGTGTGTTACGCAGCTCATTTGAGCTTCCACGAGAACCAATGAGGTTCATTCTCGTGCGTTACGCATCACGTTTGAGCTTCCACGAGAACCAATGAGGTTCATTCTCGTGTGTTACGCATCACGTTTGAGCTTCCTCAAGAACCAATGAGGTTCATTCTCGTGTGTTACGCAGCTCATTTGAGCTTCCACGAGAACCAGTGAGGTTCATTCTCGTGTGTTACGCAGCTCATTTGAGCTTCCTCAAGAAACAATGAGGTTCATTCTTGTGCGTTACGCAGCTCATTTGAGCTTCCGCAAGAACCAATGAGGTTCATTCTCGTGTTACGCAGCACGTTTGAGATTTCTCAAGAACCAATGAGGTTCATTCTCGTGTGTTACGCAGCATGTTTGAGCTTCCTCAAGAACCAATGAGGTTCATTCTCGTGCGTTACGCATCATGTTTGAGCTTCCACGAGAACCAATGAGGTTCATTCTCGTGTGTTACGCATCACGTTTCAACCAATGCCACCTGTCTGCCACCTGATGTCACCTGATGGAGTTTGGGTTCCTTGCCGCTGTCGCCTTTTGGCTTGCTTAGTTGGGGACACTTGACATTTGACTTGACATTTGATATTCAACAGTGCTTTGATCTACCTGCATTGACACTATTCTTTAAGAGCTGCTGTGCAGCCAAATAATGTACCAGTTATCAATGTAAAGCTGCTTTGACACAATCTACATTGTAAAAAGCGCTATATAAATAAAGGTGACTTGACTTGACTTGACGTTTGAGCTTCCACGAGAACCAATGAGGTTCATTCTCGTGCGTTACGCATCATGTTTGAGCTTCCACGAGAACCAATGAGGTTCATTCTCGTGTGTTACGCATCACGTTTGAGCTTCCACGAGAACCAATGAGGTTCATTCTCGTGCGTTACGCAGCTCATTTGAGCTTCCACGAGAACCAATGAGGTTCATTCTCGTGTGTTACGCATCACGTTTGAGCTTCCTCAAGAACCAATGAGGTTCATTCTCGTGCGTTACACAGCTCATTTGAGCTTCCGCAAGAACCAATGAGGTTCATTCTCGTGCGTTACGCAGCTCATTTGAGCTTCCACGAGAACCAATGAGGTTCATTCTCGTGTGTTACGCATCACGTTTGAGCTTTTACGAGAACCAATGAGGTTCATTCTCGTGTGTTACGCATCACGTTTGAGCTTCCTCAAGAACCAATGAGGTTCATTCTCGTGTGTTACGCAGCTCATTTGAGCTTCCACGAGAACCAATGAGGTTCATTCTCGTGTGTTGCGCATCACGTTTGAGCTTCCTCAAGAACCAATGAGGTTCATTCTCGTGCGTTACGCAGCTCATTTGAGCTTCCGCAAGAACCAATGAGGTTCATTCTTGTGTTACGCAGCACGTTTGAGATTTCTCAAGAACCAATGAGGTTCATTCTCGTGCATTACGCATCATGTTTGAGCTTCCACGAGAACCAATGAGGTTCATTCTCGTGTGTTACGCATCACGTTTGAGCTTCCTCAAGAACCAATGAGGTTCATTCTCGTGTGTTACGCAGCTCATTTGAGCTTCCACGAGAACCAATGAGGTTCATTCTCGTGTTATGCAGCACTTTTGAGCTTCAGCGAGAACCAATGAGGTTCATTCTCGTGTTACGCATCACGTTTGAGCTTCAGCGAGAACCAATGAGGTTCATTCTCGTGTTACGCATCACGTTTGAGCTTCAGCGAGAACCAATGAGGTTCATTCTCGTGTTACGCATCACGTTTGAGCTTCAGCGAGAACCAATGAGGTTCATTCTCGTGTTACGCATCACGTTTGAGCTTCAGCGAGTACCAATGATGTTCATTCTCGTGTTACGCAGCACTTTTGAGCTTCAGCGAGAACCAATGAGGTTCATTCTCGTGTTACGCATCACGTTTGAGCTTCAGCAAGAACCAATGAGGTTCATTCTCGTGTTACGCATCACGTTTGAGCTTCAGCGAGAACCAATGATGTTCATTCTCGTGTTACGCAGCACTTTTGAGCTTCAGCGAGAACCAATGAGGTTCATTCTCGTGTTACGCATCACGTTTGAGCTTCAGCGAGAACCAATGAGGTTCATTCTCGTGTTACGCATCACGTTTGAGCTTCAGCGAGAACCAATGAGGTTCATTCTCGTGTTACGCATCACGTTTGAGCTTCAGCGAGTACCAATGATGTTCATTCTCGTGTTACGCAGCACTTTTGAGCTTCAGCGAGAACCAATGAGGTTCATTCTCGTGTTACGCATCACGTTTGAGCTTCAGCGAGAACCAATGAGGTTCATTCTCGTGTTACGCATCACGTTTGAGCTTCAGCGAGAACCAATGAGGTTCATTCTCGTGTTACGCATCACGTTTGAGCTTCAGCGAGAACCAATGAGGTTCATTCTCGTGTTACGCATCACGTTTGAGCTTCAGCGAGAACCAATGAGGTTCATTCTCGTGTTACGCAGCACTTTTGAGCTTCAGCGAGAACCAATGAGGTTCATTCTCGTGTTACGCAGCACTTTTGAGCTTCAGCGAGAACCAATGAGGTTCATTCTCGTGTTACGCATCACGTTTGAGCTTCAGCGAGAACCAATGAGGTTCATTCTCGTGTTACGCATCACGTTTGAGCTTCAGCGAGTACCAATGATGTTCATTCTCGTGTTACGCAGCACTTTTGAGCTTCAGCGAGAACCAATGAGGTTCATTCTCGTGTTACGCATCACGTTTGAGCTTCAGCGAGTACCAATGATGTTCATTCTCGTGTTACGCAGCACTTTTGAGCTTCAGCGAGAACCAGTGAGGTTCATTCTCGTGTTACGCATCACGTTTGAGCTTCAGCGAGAACCAGTGAGGTTCATTCTCGTGTTACGCATCACGTTTGAGCTTCAGCGAGAACCAATGAGGTTCATTCTCGTGTTACGCATCACGTTTGAGCTTCAGCGAGAACCAGTGAGGTTCATTCTCGTGTTACGCATCACATTTGAGCTTCAGCGAGAACCAGTGAGGTTCATTCTCGTGTTACGCATCACGTTTGAGCTTCAGCGAGAACCAATGAGGTTCATTCTCGTGTTACGCATCACGTTTGAGCTTCAGCGAGTACCAATGATGTTCATTCTCGTGTTACGCAGCACTTTTGAGCTTCAGCGAGAACCAATGAGGTTCATTCTCGTGTTACGCATCACGTTTGAGCTTCAGCGAGAACCAATGAGGTTCATTCTCGTGTTACGCATCACGTTTGAGCTTCAGCGAGTACAAATGATGTTCATTCTCGTGTTACGCATCACGTTTGAGCTTCAGCGAGTACCAATGATGTTCATTCTCGTGTTACGCAGCACTTTTGAGCTTCAGCGAGAACCAATGAGGTTCATTCTCGTGTTACGCATCACGTTTGAGCTTCAGCGAGAACCAATGAGGTTCATTCTCGTGTTACGCATCACGTTTGAGCTTCAGCGAGAACCAATGAGGTTCATTCTCGTGTTACGCATCACGTTTGAGCTTCAGCGAGAACCAATGATGTTCATTCTCGAGTGTTACGCATCACATTTGAACTTCTGCAAGAGGTTTGTTCTCGCGCATCAAGCAGGTTTGGTTGAGCTTCTGTTTATGTTCACTGTTCAATGAGTAAAAGCCTAAATTAAATCTGTTCAACATATTAAGTGATCGTTTCCCTTCAGAAAATTTGGACTAAACCTCTCCATTCATATGGATTTGTTTTACGATGTCTTTATGAAGTTTTTGAACTTTTTCTAGGGTGTTGTGGGTGGTTGCCAGGATGTTGCTATATGGTTGCTATGGTATGTCTAGGTAGTTGTTAGGTTAGGGTTTTACTAGGTGGTTGCCAAGGTGTTGCTAGGTTGTTTCCAGGTTGCTAGGTATTTGTTATGGTGTTAGTAAGCGGTTGATAAAGCATTTTTCAAGGTTTCTTCAGGGGGTTGCTAGGTATTTGTTATCGTGTAACTAGGTGGTTGCTAGGTTGTTGCTATGCGGTTGCCAGGTTATTGTTATACAGTTGCTCATGAGTGATTTTAGCATGTTGTTATGTAGGTTTATTCAGGGTGGTTGCTAGGTATTTGCTATGGTGTTAGTATGTGGTTGCCAGGGCGTTGCTAGGGATGTGCCCGAAGCTGAATACCTTATTCAGAAAGGCACAAAAAATGAATAACGCATACATGATTACATTACTTGCCCACCGCAGCACCGCCCCCACTGTCGTTTTGTCGTTTATTCATGTCCACAGCACAAACTGAGAGTGTATAACTTTAATACTTATTTAATACTTAATGGGTTTGTTCAAATTCCGAAGCTTGTATAAGTAACAGTAATAGTGATACTGGCTTTATAGCAAAGCTGCTGTACTGAACCTACTGTTACCCTGTTGTGTTTAACCTATTGTAACCTTTACAAGGGCATGACCCAATAAACATAAAGACAGCATCATATCAACCTTTGCCAGCATATGTCATGCCCCGAAGCGCTCATAGATAATTCAAAAATACAGAATGTCCATCCATTGTTTACAAGTCAGAAACTATGGTTACATAATTAGAAAGCCTTCCTCACAACACTGGTTGATTAGGAACTGACAATTAGATCGCTTTGTGGAGCACTGAAGAAATACAATCTCGTCTTTATGTGGTGCTCCTGCTATAACAAACACGGCATCGGCTGGGATGTGGAGTGAAATTGATTTCATTATAAAATCAGGCCCATTGGAAAAAGGAAAAGCAACAAAACAAGAAATTTGATGCATTAATCTTTAAACAAAGCAGAAGAGCATTAAAAAAAACATGGTGGTTTGAAGAGTTTGCTCGGTTCAAGGAAATGACCCCCTTTTGCTTCCTTTCAGACTGGAGTAATTAGAGGAGCTGTTGCTTGTACAGGAATGCCTGGCCACGCTCTACCCAAGAAAACTGGCATTGGCCCTTCTGGCCAGGCCAAAACCTGTCCGACGCTGCTGCCAATCCACTTTCAATAGTTGGCTGGAACTCCTATGCATCCCGTGCATCCGACCAACCACAAGTAACGCTTCTCAGAGTGTGCACTTTGGCCAAGTCTTATCAGTGGCCAGAGCCTCTATGCCCCAGCCTCGAGTTGACAGAAAATGCCATGGTTCAGGCTGCCCATATGCGTTCATTAGCGGTCGCTTTTGTTTGTTTTCCATATAAAGAACTGGTTCAGCTTTTCTATGTGAAGGCCACTTACCAACTACTATGAAGAACATTTTGGCCACTATGGCTTCTGTGGGGACATGTCACTTTCACAGGTACTGTGAGCATAGTATGCATCTGTGATAAACAGGTGTGGAACACTTATAGTAACCTAATCAGCACTTTTGAGTCTAAATGTGCTGCAAGGTGCAACCGAAAAGAACATGCTGAGCAGGAGAGTTTTTCTACAGTGGCAAGAGAGTTAGTGGCTTGTCAAAAGAAAATTCGGATGAAAAAAAAAAAGTATGTAAAGGAGTTCCACCATTGCACTGTGAGTGGCTGATCTGGCTGTCAATGTGATAATGTTAGCAACCACTCTGCAAACATTCTTAATTTTGGTGTGCGTGCAAACTACCATTCAAAAGATTGGGGTCAGTAAGTTTTTTTTTTTTAATTATTATCATTATTTTGAAAGATGCAGAAGTCACCAAGTCTGCATTCATTTTACTGAAAATAAAAAAGTAAAAACACTGATATTGTGAAATAATATTACAATTTAAAATAACCGTTTTCTATTTTAATATATTTTAAAATGTAATTTATTCCTGTGATTGTAAAGCTGAATATTTAGCAGCCATTACTCCAGTCTTCAGTTTCACATGATCCTTCAGAAATCATTCTAATATGATGATTTGTTGCTCTAGAATTATTTCTTAATATTATCAATACAGTTGTGCTGATTAATATTTTCTAGGAAGCCATTATACAGCTATATAATTAACAACAACAACAACAACAACAACTGAACAACAGGTATTAGTACAAAATAAAAGATAATTACTTTTGTTACTTCATTATTGTTATTATTTTTGAAAAAAAAAAAACAAAACTTTGACTTGGATTTAATATATTAATGCTTATTTATATATGGGTCATTGACGAATTAGGTTTTTAAAAGGTGTAAAAAAACATAATGGAGATATAATTAATTTTGAGGTTTTTTTAAGTGTTAACAATGAGATTATGTGGTTTTTATAATCAATTAACACAGCTTTTGTCATTTTTTACAAGATGGAAAAAATGTCACCAAAAAAGTCATTCGGTTTAACCAAAATTTCGGTTTTACCGAGTGACACTTTTGGTTATACCAAATGATGATATTTTCGAACAATGCTAACAGTCTGATATCTAGCTAGCTAGCTAGCTAGTTAGCTTGCTAGCTAGCAAGCAAAAGGACAATTAAACATTTTATATTTAGTACAAGTTTTTAAAATATTACAACATTTTCCTTGTTTTATAGCGGTTGTACCGAATTACCTGATGTTTCGGGACATGCGTATGAGCAAGTGAAAACATGAATTTTTCAAATAGTTAAGTGAGAGTTAGTTACTTTACTTCACGACCATGTGGTCCTTTGCAGGTGTCTGAATGATGTCACATCCTGTCACATCATACTGTCTGCATGACTTGATCCAAAATGGTCCCTTTATATTGGTTACTCCAAATGGCATCAATGAAATTCATTTTCACGGACATTCTTTCTCATAACAAAGCAATGACTTCTACACATAATTTTAATACCATTTTGCACTATGTTGGATATATAATGTTATAAAATCATGCCAGAATAAAAAATATATACATTTATTACATTTTAAGATTTTAATCACAAATTAAATGGCCTTTGGACGGTTAAACCGAATGACCTTTTGACACTTAAAAAACTTTAAAATACATTTATATGTAGCAAAATATAATTAAAATCTTTTGGATTCAATAAAAGAGATCTAGTTGTACTACCTTACATACTTTGGATGTCATATCTTTGTTTTTTTTATTATTATTAAGAAAAAAATTACTCGTCACTTCATTAACCCATTTAATATTTTATATACAAAAATATGTTGTTATTATTGGTAGTTTGTTGATCAAATGGTGTTCCATATGGAACATGAATTTACAAAAAAAAAAACTTAAATGCAGAGAGTGGACTTTGCCCCCTGATTTCATAAGTCCACCACACACACCACTGCTGCTAATCTAGCACTAACCTAAAATTCAACCACAAGATTAGTTATCGGTCTACCTGCCATGCTGCGGTTAAATAACCGGGAATTGTTTTGATACGAGAACTGAAATGTAGGTGAACATGCCAAACATGGTCAAAATATTTACAGTAACCATAGTTTTGGCCATCAACACAAAAACACTATGATTAAAAATGATGCTGTGGAAATACGAAACTAACCACAATCAAAATACCAGCCGCGAATGAAGGATCTATATGGGTTCTGGAAAAGAAAAACTAAGAAGTGGAGTACAAAGCATCGCATATGAGATTGAAACATTCCTTGTCATGGTCTACAGTGTGCGTGACAGCTAACTATATGAGCTAGCTATGTTTATGAGTTCACTTAACTGCAACTACTGAAGGTTATACTGTACAGTTGCTCAGTGGCTCGACGCCAGAAGGGCTACAAGGTCACAAAGCAACACGTGCAATTCTAGAGACATCACCAACTGGTTTATAGTCTAACCATTACCCTGATAAACAGGTGAGATGAAAGGGTAGATTTCTTGATAGAGTTATTGTGTAAAGCTACAGAATGTGCAATTGAAATTGAGCGATTGTAATTCAAGAATTGTTTTGCAACTTTTAGCGGGAACTAGATACCGCCTGATTGTAAGCAAGGCATTCATTTTCATTTTGTTGGATACAGTTGGCTTGAACTGTAAGATGAATTGCATTTTGGTGCCCACATACTGACCCAAGAAGAACATTGTATTGCTCAGATTTTGCTCATTCATAGCTCCAGAGACTTATTGAGGCTCTCGAATATGTTAAATTCAAGTATAAACTTTGTTACAGATGTTTCTCCTAAAATAGGGGAAATAAAAACACACACAGTACACATACAGTAAGACATTTGGTCTTGTGAGAACATGATGAGAAATGTTTCATTTTGAATTCTTTGTCTTTTGTTTGCAGACTTTGAATTTGAATATAGTTTGAATCTCCTAATGAGATAGTTGAATATAGTTTTTTTTCTAAAAACAAAAACAAACAAACAAACAAACAAACAAAAAAACCCAAAAACAAAGCAAGGCTTCATTTGGTTTCTTCGTATTCTGGAGGAGCAATGATATATTGAAGTTGTTTTTATGGAAGATGCTGATAAGTGAATTCATCAGCTAGCAGAGTCTAGTATTATGCACCACTTTTTAAATTAATCTAGATTAAATTGGATTGAATATCACATGCCTCTTGAGCTGTGAAGGGTACCGTAGTGATGGGTATCTGTTCTGAATGTGTGCATAACCTCAGCCAGTTGGCAGCAAACTGACTCATTAAGTGGACAAAATAAAGTTGATAAGGTAGTCAGCCAATCTGTTATGATTGTACAAAAACTTAGAGTATCCAGTAACTTTCTAAAAGCATTTTTTTAAGCTTTAGGTGACAGTGTTAAGATATTAGATAAATATAAAAAAGCCAAAAGTTGTGTAACTCTGTTTAAAGTCAGAAAATGCTTAAAACAAAACTGTAAGATAGATATTATGGCTGTTTCCTCTACTTTCCCAACTTAGCAATGAGTAGTAAAATGGTATTTTAAAATGTCTTAGCTCAGTTTAAATTGTCAGACCAAAACTAATGTGGGGACTGGATGAGTCATTAATAATATTTGGTGCAACCAAGAACTTGTGCAAGACCTCACACATCTCTTTTATAGTTCCATGTCTGTGGTTTTCTTCTCTTCTTATTTTTTTCTTGAGTCTCTTGACATTCAAACCATTTTAATAACCATTTCAAGACTATGGTATGGAATGAAAAATCCATATAGAGTTATGATTGACCTTCAGAGTCTATAGCCATGTTCTGTATATTAGGGGTTTTGCAGTGTACAACACAACACACACAAACGCTGGGTTGATTTGACCCAATTTTGTTTGATAATCATTCATAATCAGTAACCCAACGGTGCTGGGTTAGGAATGCAAGCGTGAAATAGAGCATGCACGGAAGTTCAAGCGCAAACGGTTCTGTGTGTGCTGATTCCACCGATCCATGTTAGTGGCGATTATGACAGGAATATGTGTGGAAAATAGAAGAAAACCAAACAAAGCAGAGCAGAGAGGGAACTTCGAAACAGATTTCAGCAAGGAGTGTGTTCGTTTAAAAGTTGTCGGAGTGTTTTCTCTCACAAACACATCACTTGCAGGGCTCCAGACTGTGACTAAATTTTCGCATTTTGCAACCTTTTTTCTTGCCTGTGTGACAACATTTTGTTAGAGGTAACACTGGTGCTACTACCAATTTGCCTAATTGATAAGCACTGCCATTTCTACAGTGAACAATGAAGAGCAAATGTGCCAAAAGCAGAACAAAACAGCGCTACATTTATCATTTATCAACTCAGCCTAGAAGACAGAGCAGCACAAGCTTAGAGCTAATCTGTTTTATTGGTGATCGACCTTGCAACCACTAAACAGTGCTGTATTTTCCAGTAAGAAGCATTCGAGTTCAGTGCAGAGTTCTCCGATACAAACCACAAATGTCTATCTGATTTAAAATAGTTTTAGGCCAGATGAAACAGCACTGACATTCTCAACAACACTGACATGGAAAGCAGGAGAAACAATATGCCACAATGATCAGGTTGAAAGCTTTTCAATCCCCAAATCACCAGCATTTACCATGGCAATCGGAACTGTGCCCGAGCATGTTTGACCACCAAAGTCTAGTTCGTTTGACTAGTGTGATCGCTCTGTACCATGCCCAGGTGTGGTACACTGATTCATGCACTGGCCCTCTTGAAGAGGTGCGATCGGATCAGTTAAACTCAAGTTACTCATTCAAAACTCACTTTCAGATGTGCCTGACAGTCACTCTAACTTGAAATGAGCCAATATCCATGAGCGTATATTCCAGTGATGCTGGTTTTTGCCAACTCATTCAGCACTCCAGTTAGTTCAACAATACACTGAACTGAGAACAGTACGGATATGTCCTATATCCTAACTGTCTAGGCTTTCATAAATGGGGCAAAATGTATGTTTCTGTTGTCTTTTGTATAACAAAGTATAACAAATAAAATGTATTAGAAATAAAACAGTGATCTGATGGCAGTAGTTCTCAAGTTAAGAGTCGGTTAATGGTTACAACAGTTCTCGAGTGACCAGTACACTAAACTGATGAAACAATTCGGACTCTGACATATCTGCGGAGAACCGATGAGATGCTAATACGAACATGCATAAACCGAGTAGTGAGAGGGCAAAATGAAATATTTTTTTTATGGTTTATGTAAAAGGTGAGTTCATTAATGATGCTTAAAACATATTGGGTGCTTTAATATTACAATTCCGTATATGTGACGTAATTGCGTGATTATGTGAACAAACTGATTAATCATTTTTTTTTGAACCAGTTAATTGAAACGAACTGCCCGAAAAAAGAGTTCACAGAAAAGAATCAGACTTCCCATCTTTCACAAGTATATTAGCTTCATTGGGCCTCATTCATGAAACATGAGCAGAACGAATTTTTGTGCATATCATTCGTAAAGCCACTCTGACGTAAATTTTCGGATTCATGAAAATGTTCATATTTTCAAAATGTTAGTTGGAGGTAATTCTGAACATGTACCATCAGGTTACCTGGGGTAGACACAGTAGGTTTTTGGGAGGGGCTGAATGATTCATTATCTATCTCCCAGAAAGGATATTAACTATATCCTCTGGTTGAGTTGTCATAAAACGTAAAAAGGAAGATGCAGTATGTAGCTTCTATTGCCAATTAAATTTTTCTGAAGATAAATCATGTCGTAGGAGATGACAGGTTAAAGCAATAGCTGAGAAAATCGTGTTTTTGTTAAAGACTATGTCCGGATTGGATTCAGAAAGATGATCAAAACATAGATGATCAGCACCCCCAAAGCTTGCACAGTCCTGTACCTCTTCCTGGGTCGACATTTCATTCAGTAACATTAGGCAATTTATGTGCTGTTTAATGTTTAATGACCGTGTTCCCTATCTGTCAGTCACTTCGATGTGGTGTTGAAGACTAACACTAAGTGTCACACTTGGGAGCCCCAAACACCTCTGATACTTAAAAAAAGGCCAATGAGAATTGGCGAGTGGAACTTTCATGCGCCATGAAGATGGCGTGCATCCACTCATTCAGATTTCTTCTTCAGAGCCGAGCGGTGTATGATCATTGCTCAGCCATTCACCTCAAAGAAGAGAAGGAGCTGGTTGCTGGATATACAGCGCATCACAACGGTCTCTCCCACAGCAGGCATGGATAGGTGCAGAGAGGACCCCTGGAAGCTTCAGCGTAAAAGAACTGTTTCCTCTCTAAAAGAGCAAAGCAAAGACGAAGAGTGTCTGCGTATTTTTGGATATGGATATGGCCACCTGCGTGTTTTTGGATATGGTCAATATTTGTCATGCTCAGAGAGCCCCGATCTCTGCCTTGCGTGTTTGGGTTGTACTCACGTTGAGAAAGCTTTCGTGGATGGTTCATGTCCTCACTGCGAGAATATGACCATGGCGACATTGTGGCCATGACTCTCTTTTCTGGTTAGAGAGGGAGTCACATCAGCCGCTCCCTGCGCAGGTCCTTCTGCAATGCACAAGGCCACGACAGCTAGCACAGAGGGCAATATGAGGGCAACAACGTTTCAGCCAGGTCAATCCCCACAGGCCTCCCATTCCTCGTCATGCACGTTGTGCCCAGTGGTGTTCCGGGATAAGTTTGATGTTGCATTGCATGGCGCATCTGACTTCTTATTTGGGGCTCCAGAGAAGGATGAGCTGTCGATAGCAACATCAGAGAGTGGGCCAGTGCCTTCTGACATGGAATACTTCGCTGGGCTCCCACCCTCAGGTGCAGTGACCCAGTCTGAGTATGATGCGGAGTGTGATCTCCTGAGCACTCTTGGTTGGATGATTGGTATCTGGGCTCCGAGCGTGACTCACAGCCATGCCATGCCTCAGTGCCTTTCCTCTCAGAAGTGCATGAGGAACTCACAAAGTCATGGAAGGCGCCTTTTACTGCCCGGTCCCGGCAGGTTCACAAGCTCTTCTGCCCTCAATACCCTTGACGGTGGGGTGGCCAGGGGGTACACAGAGGCGGAATCATCCTAGGCTCCCGTCCAGGGCCTGTAAGTTCACTTCGTCTCTGACGATGAAGGCTTACAGTGCCGCTGGACAGGCCACCTCCACCCTGCATGCCATGGCTATCCTGCAGGTCTATCAGGCCGAGGCACTCAGAGATCTGCATGAGGGTATTTCTGAGCCAGGATTGATGCAGGAACGGTGTTCAGCGACTGACTTTGCTCTCTGAGCGACCAAAGTCACAGTGGGCTCTCGGCCAGGTGATGTCCATGTTAGTGGTCCAGGAATGCCATCTCTGTCTGAACCTTGCCGAGATGAGAGAAGTCGACAAAGTGCGCTTTCTTGATGCCCCCATTTCGCAAGGTGGCCTCTTCTGCGACACTGTTGAGGACTTCGCCCAGCAGTTCTCGGCAGTAAAGAAGCAGACCGAAGCGATTAAACGCATCCTGTCTTGGTGCGATGCCCCCAGGCTGCTGCCGAGGGCGTCTGCCTGCAACTGCCTGAGTCCACAGCATCGAGTTGCCCACAGGAAAGTGACACAGCCCACTCGTCAGGCAACCGCCAAGAACCCCAAGAAGGCTTCAAAGCATCCCTGAGACGGGTGACCCAGGAATGGAAGGAACTGCTCTTTTCCAGGAGCCGGTGAGTGCACCGCTCCTTCCCCGGTGGAGGGCCAGGCGGATAATCGTTGGCTTCCTTTTGTTTTTGTTTCGCTGCGGGAAGTGTTACCAAATTTTCAAAGAAAGAGCAGCTTCCGCACTCTCTGGGTCACACAGCCTGAAACCCGGACATGATGGACGCGAGCCCCTTGTCTCCTCATGTCTGGCCACATCACAAAAAACAAAACCCCACACAGGTCAGCGTGGTGCATTCCGAGTACGCAAAACTTCTTTACACGTCACTGGTCGGTTCCAGTCGTCGGGGTGCACGGAGTGAGATAGGTGTTCCAGTACACCCACAGCCACACTCCACTGTGCTGCCCCAGGTATGCAGAAACACATTCCGACACGTGTTTGCTAACAGGACTGATTTGCGGCGATAGACCTATAGGAGGCGTACTTTCATGTCTCTATCTTGCCTCGAGGGTCAGGCATATCAGTACAAGGTCCTCCATTTCGGGCTGCCCTTGCCCCACTAAGGGAAGTGGGCATTCGCATTCTCAACTATGTCTTGTTATCAGGTGTGAGTAGGTAAGCCCTCCCTAAGACGATAACGTGCACTTTTTTGTCTACGTGAGTTCCCTAGACTGGTGAACTCTGGACGTATGTTACCTTTCAGCACCCTGCGGCAGTCGAATTCGGCAGATAAATTTGACTCTTGGCTCATTATAGTGACTGACAAATAGGGAAGTTACAACAGTAACCAAGACAGTTTTACATGTGCATTAGCAATGTTTTTATTGCTTGTTTCTGTTTCTTCTTTGCCTGTGTTTTGATCCAGAGATTCTGTACTCTTTCAGAAGATGCGTAATACCATATTACAGTGAAAACATGGATAACTGGAAAATTCCATCAATGGCGGGGAAGTGTTATGTCATAAATAATGGAAAATTCCATCATTGGTGGGGAAAGTATTAATTATAAACTCAGTATTTGGCTCACTTTGTGACTTAGTCACATTTATTTTTTCAATTAAAAAACATGGAAATAAATTATCAATCAGTACAATTATGGCTGTTAATTACAAAATAAAGGTCTAGCTCTAGAGTAGAATAATATGACTAATGAATTCACCAGCTCTTATAATCCTAGTGAATAATGAAGGTAAAGAGGTTTGGTTTGCTGCCCAAGATAGAGGGCTAAAGCTTGAGCTGGAACCTGTAAAACCCCCCTAAACTAAATAATAATGAAGTTAATAATTTAATAGGAAAAAAAAAAAGTGGTATTGTAAGTGACTACAGGCTTTTTTTTTTTTCCTTTTCTTTTTTGAGGTCTGAGTTTAGATATCTACAATAATTGTGTCACTTTTAATATCATCTTTCCCCTGATCCCTGTGTTATTTCTTACCATGGTGGTAAGTTTTTTTTAGAAGATTTGTAGACACAATTGTGACCCTAGACCAAAACAACATTCTTATTGGTCCGGCTCAGATGCCAGCTAACTGGTCAGTTTTGGAATATTCTTTCCCCCTGCACAATCCCTTTCTCTGAAAACTGTCAGTTTCACTTTAATGCCCCATTAATGCAGATGGGACAGCATCCAGAACTGCTCCTGTACAGGGTCAGCCAGTACACTTGCACACCACAAATTACAACGTCTTTTCTGTTTGTAAGCTGTACACAAGACTTTGTGACTAATGATGAGTGGCAGTGCAGTATCTGTGTGTTCCAGAGAAATTGGCATTATTAGAATAGGGAAATCAGCAGCCAACCCCAAGAGAGGCAATTAACGAGCCAACTATATGCAGTTGACCAAATGATCTCAAAATGGAACTCAAGATCACAGTAAAGTTTGTTGTTGAATTTTTACATTTCACTTTACTTGTGAAATTAAACTTTTACTCATATATTAAAAACAAATCTGTAGAAAAGTTTTGCAGTAATATAAAAGCATCTAAAATTTCTGCAGCTGAAAAAGCTATTTACTGTTTAATTGAGTGAATGGGAACTGAACCCATGACTTTGGTGTTGATAGCACAGGAACATGTGTATCTCAACAAGTAGCCTACAGTATGTCACAAAATTTTAAAGTTGAGGTGTGGCCATGGTTAATTTAACAGGATAATGCAAGAGATAAGGGAAGCTTCCGACACTACTATAAAATGTCAGGGTCAAAGCACACTACATAAAAACGTAAAATGTTGGTAAGTTAAACTCATTTTCATGCATCAGTTCTTTTGAACTGTTTCAATAATTGGGATCAAGTTGGATTGGGTACAAGTGCTTGTTGAACTCAGGGTAGGTATATTGACCAAACTATGTGCCTTACTTTGAATAGAGGGCAACAGCACCGTTGTTTAAGTTTGCCAAAATATCAAGGCTTCTATGTGTCATCAGCATAACAACAAATGACATGTTTCTTGACAGCATTGCTTAGGAGAAGTGTGTACAAGCAAACCACAAAGGGCCTAAGATAGACCCTTGTGGCACTCCATACTACAAACCTTATCAAAATAATTATTATCAGAAGTATACAGTATGACCTTACAACACCTCTTGATACAAACAGAAAAATGTATCCACAGTCAGATATTAAAAGTGAGCACCCTGACAAGTGCTGTCTTTGTATTAAACCATTACTGAAACTACCCAGTATTCAAGGATCTTAGTACTCTTAGGGGCCGTTTACATGACACCGCTTTCAACTAAAAACGTAAAACTTTTAATGCGTTTTGAAAAGCGCAAGCTTTTGAAAACGGGTTTCAAAGTGCAAGTTTTTGAAAACGGTCTCCGTGTAAACAACAAAAACGCGAATCTGTGGAAACTATGATGTCATGCACATGCATATTAAGGCAGGAACACACCAAGCCGACGCCGATGAACTAGTGGCGACGAAAGCAGACTGCGGGGTTGGCTCACGTCGGCAGCGTCTGGGTCCAAAGGTGGCCTGACACACCAAACCAACGCTCGACAGTCGACGGCCAAGTAGCACGTTCGTTCTGCGCCTGCGCAAGATGAAATGCCTTTCCGTACCAGCAGGTGGCAGTAGCTGAACAGCCAATCAGAATGATCAGATGGCCTGACGGAGCGATTCAACAGCTCTGATTAAACAGCTCCGAGCTCCGACGCCGATTCAACATGTCGAATCGGCCGAAAAAAAAGCCGACGAGGACCAACTTCAGCTGACAGTGCGGAACACACTGAGAAAACTTAGTCGGCTGACGAACAAAAACTGCCCGATGGCCGACCGTCGGCTTGGTGTGTTCCTGCCTTTACATGTTCAGTCTATGGTGTTTCATCGCCATCTAATGGCCTGGCAGCAGAATACAGCGTCTTTAATCATTTTCGCGGATCCGTGTGAATGGGGATCGTTTTGACAATGGTGACGTTTGTACGCAGAAAACTCAAAGGAAAAACTTCTCAGTTTTAAGCATATCGTTGTCATGTAAACGTACCCTTAGTAATCTTAACTAGTTTAACCAGCAGCTAGATCAGGACCAAACAGCAGGCTTGTAAGCTATTCGGGATTAGGTTTCTTTACAAGTTTCTTTATTTATCAGAAACTGCCACTTTGAATTATGAATTATCATTATTAAAGTAAGTAAAGGTTTAAAATTATAGTCTAATTCATCTTTTATTTGCAGTGTTACTAGCAAACCTATCATAAAGAGGCATATAAAGTTGTAAAACCATTCAACCTTTGCGCAACTAATGAACAATGTTATTTTGATTTAAAATTTCTCACAAACCATATTCACCCAATGATATTAAAAATCTTGAGTGTTCATTGAGCTTTTAGTACCCAAAGGCAGTTATGTTATTAAGCCAATCAATCCAAAATGTGACTGGATTTTCAGGTCAGGTAAACATGTATTATTTCCTGCATAGCAGACAGACTGTGCGTGTGTACAGTTCATGTGGCGTATAATTTTGGGCCTTAAGTGAACATTTACTCGTCTCCACCAAACCTACGCTGTGTTATTTATGTTGGAGTAGGTCAGCCAGTGCTGTCATAGATGGTATTAAATGTGAATGAAAACCAGACAGTCAAAAGCTGCTGATTCTTACACATCAGCATGCTATAGTCAGTTTAACTCTGAGGGACAAGGGACAGCTAAATCACAGTGGTCATTTCCTTCTTTTTTGCAAAGCATGTTGTTTTGTGCCATGGCATTGCTTAATGGTAAAACATAACATTTTAAACTCACAGTTGCTTAGGTATTGACCAAATTTGGATTTCCCTCAATTTACTTATTCTCTAAATATTTTATAGATAGCTCATTATAGGCTTTTTATAAACTATGATTGAAATAAAAATCCTGTCAAATCTATCTATCATATGATAGCTGGACGCACTCAGGTCACTGAGGTCATGTAACAACAATTTGTTTTTACACAATTGCATAATTTATCATTTGCCTTACTTTACATGTTAATAGTGTTTTGTTTTCATAAATCATTGCCTTAAAACATTTACCAGTCACAATGCAGAAAGTATGGTGGCTAAATTGCATTTCAAATCAATGCCTTTTGTATATCGTAAGAATATGTATGAGCCATTTTTTGCTGCGGCGCCCAGGGAGCGATTGGGGGTTAGGTGCCTAGCACAAGGGCACCTCAGTTGTGGGTAATGAGAGTGGGAGAGAGCGCATTTCACTCCCCCCACCTACATTTCCTGCTGGTACTGAGACTCGAACCCATGACCTTCGGGGTCCAAGTCTGACTCTCTAACCATTAGGCCACAAGAAGAAATTGAAGATATTTAAGGTGTATACACACTTTTATACTGTAAATCTCTTGATTTATGATGTAAATGTCTTGGTAACACAATAACAATAAGAGTTTCAACAAAAGCAGAAGATCAGCAGAATGGATCACTTTAGAAAATGGTGGTCGGAGCCATGGGTGGTATCTCGCAACTCACTTTCTGTCGCTCGCAACTCACTTTGGAATTGTTTAGGTTACAGTTCAGTGTTTTATCATGCGGATCTGATGATATCTGTTTATATGACACATTTTTAAATCTGGTGCTAATATTCACATCTTGGTCTTCAAGCCCCATCTGCACATATAGGTAACATTTAAACACTGTGTAAATGAGGTCATATATTTAAAGACCAATCCATAAATGCTAAACGTGACAGGTCATTACTGGCAGTACAATGACATATAACCTTAAAATTAGCATCGGCCTCATATATTCCTATGGTGGGGCTGTCAAAATTCACAACTTGAATCCAAGTCCCGGTGTGCAAGTGGTGCTGTTATAATCATTATAGATTGTACCTTTAAAACCCATTAGAGAAAGGTTATGAGAATGGAGCCGCTGCAAAGGACAATCTTCAGGCTAGCTTTATAAAGAGTTAATGTAGTTGCCAATATATATGTGTGTTTTATTCTTACTTTAATTTGTCTTGAAAACATTGTTTAGTTGTGACGTGGATTCAGTAACAGAGCCAGAAAAAAAGATGATTTCGTGCGTTTAGAAAATTTGCCCCCCACAAATTATGATGTTCAAAACAAGTAAAATCCATCCATAATGCACAACTATTTCTATAAAAACATTAAATTTTAACTTTAGCCAAAAAAATAAATAAATAATATCAGGCATGTTGAAAAAATGTTGGCCCTTCTGTGAAAACAATCAGTGGTAGCCAAGAAGAAAAACATATTACTCAGCGAATATCCTCACATTCTCAGGAGTCCTATCAGTTTTCCATGTTTTCCTTTCCAAGAGTGCACGGATAAGGGTGACTTGCTTTTGCACATCACTTTCTCGAAACGCACGGCTCCACATTCCTGAGCGGCCAGAAGTTCCAGTAATGCCAGCGTCAGGCACCGTTTCGAAATCTGGAATTCAGAACATCATCCATGATCCCTTGCGGATTTTGACAATTAAAGAATGTGAAGGAATTGAGAGGAAAACAACTGGGGATAGGATAGAGGATCAGAGAAAATATGAGGAGAATTCTCGTTTTATTAATAGTGTTTGTTTCGTAGTTTTCGACAGGTGCCAAGAGACACATGTTAAGGTCATGGGTAGAGCAGATGAGCTCCAAACCGCTCTAGCATATCTCTTACTGGCACAAACAAAGCATTTAAAGTCAGCTCTAAGATTCATTATTCATATTCTCAGTGTTTAGCTGTTATCAGATGCTTTAAGTAAATATTTGAGGTTTCCACAGTGTTCTCAGAAACAAATGTAGCTTAGTTTTAAGTCATACATATGTACAGTTCAAATGAGGAAACCGATTTCAGTTGGTCTGAAGGACTGTGGCACCTACAGGTCAATTTTGTTCTTTCTCTGAATTGTGATTTAACATTGATTTAAAGGGAACCTCTGATATTAAGACTTGTATGGCTTAATATAACGTAAATGATGTCTCTTACTGAAATATGTAGTAGAAAACCCATGAAAGATTTATGTTATTTAAAAAATCCATGACATATTTGGACAATGGGGAGCGCCATTTTGTTTTGGTGCACAGTGCATTCTACGTCGATGACGTCAAATGGTTGCACTCGGTGAGCTACTGACACTATCCTGTTGTTATGTTTACCGCAACACAACTCGGAATATAATATACAATGCCAATTTTTGGTCGATGGGCCACAAGAGAAGAGATGCAAGTCTTCACTGCTTTACTAGCGATAAGAGGAGAAAAGAATGGGAAGTTGTGCAGAATGTGAATGAATAAAACTTCCTAACTGTGTCTTTGTTCTCTCCACTTTAGCTCTCCACCTGTAAGCTCTTTCAGTAGCTGTGGTCTACTAAAAGCCTCAACGGCATCAGGGCTAAAGTGAAGAGAACAAAGACGCGGGTCTTTAGGAAGTTTTATTCGTCCACATTCTTCACAACTTCCCATTCTCTTATCGCTAGTAAAGCAGAAAAGACTTACATCGCTTCTCTTGTGGCTCATCGACTGAAAATTACAACCAAAAGCTGCACAATGTGGCATCGTCTGTTATATTCCGAGTTGTGTTGTGGTAAAAATAGCAACAGGGTAGCGTCAGTAGCTCACCGAGTGCAAAAATTTGACGTCATCAACGTAGAATGCACTGTGCACCAAAACAAAATGGCGCCACCCATTGTCCAAATATGTCATGGATATTTTTAATAACATAAATCTTTCATGGGTTTTCTACTAAATATTTCAATAAGAGACATCATTTACATTATATTAAGCCATACAAGTCTTAATACCAGGGGTTCCCTTTAACAAGAGGAACTGTAAAAGGTGGCTGCTGTTTGTCTGCCATTCTCGCTTGGTGACTCTAACAATGTGAACATGTCTGCGGAGGTATGCAAATGAATAGGTTGACAGGCAGATAGGACATCAGAACGAATGCAATGATTGCACAAACTTTTTTTGGCCCTGAGACTTCCACAGAAGATATATAATAAAAAGTGTTTATGAAAAACATTGCCTACCCCACCTTTAACTATTGATATGGTTATAGTGTACTCAAACTACTGAGTCACATTTGGTTACAAAACAAAATGAAACAACCAATGGCATTTGGTAATTTCTATTTCTAATAATTTTTGTGTGTATTTTCTTGGAGTCAGTAAGATTTTTTTAAAAGAAATGAATACCTTTTGTTTAGCAAGGAAGCATTAAATTGATCTAAAGTTACATTAAAGACATTTAAAATGTTTTTAAATATTTCTATTTCAAATTAATGCTGTTCTTTTGAAAATTCTGTTAATCAAAGAATCTTGAAAAAAAAGTATCACCCCAAAATGTATTCCCCAAAAATATTAAGCAGAACTAGAGATGCACTGATACTAAATTTCTCTGCCGATACCGATAGCCGATTATTCAGAATGATATCGCCGATACCAATAACGATAGTTTGATTTTTCTTAACCCTCTGGCCCTCTTCGTTTAGGAGTTACACTTGCCTTCTTTACAGTCAAAAGTGACCGAAGCCTTGAAAAGTAACTTTTTTGTTTTTCAGGAAAACCAATGTAATATATTTTTGTTCAATAATATTGTTTGATTATTATATAAAATTTTGAGGGTATTCTATGATACTATTTTTCCCCATTGAAAATAATACACTTTTTTTTTTTCTAATATATTTTTAAATTATTTTTCAATTAAAGCAGTATTTCATGTTAAAATAGAGACAAGGCATTTAAAATCCATTTTTTTTTTGAAGGTAGATTAGTGCCATTTGGTGGGAGTAAAAAAAGAAAAACTTATGTCATGGTGTAACCACTAGATTCCTATATAGTTCTATATAAAATGGCTTATAAATTCTCTAGTGGTTTTTAGACACAAATACTTATTTTTATTAAGTTTTGCATTTGGATTTATACTTAGACATTCTCAAAGACTTTTCTTCAACACCCTAAAATACTAAATCAAACAGGAAGTGCGAGTCGAAGCAGAGGGAGTGAGACACAGTCAATACTCAGGCGAGGGCTCCCTCTGCTGGTGTGGTGTTACAGAACCCCCTCCTCTGGCGCTCGACGCGGACGTCCCCGTGGTCTAGGCGCTGGTTGATCGGGTCTGGCACGATGAAAGTCGTCGATGAGAGAAGGGTCCAGGATGTCGTGGGCGGCTACCCACGATCTCTCCTCAGGTCCGTAGCCCTCCCAGTCCACCAAGTATTGGAGCTGACCCCCTCTCTGTCTTGAGTCTAGTAACTCATTCACCTTGTAAGCAGGAGTTCCATCAATGTCCAGTGGTGGTGGCGGCTCTCGAGCCTCAGTGTCAGGGTCAGCTCCCGGGTGGACCGGTTTGAGGAGGGAAACATGAAAGGATGGAGAGATATGGTAGTTAGCAGGAAGCTCTAACTGGTATGTGACCTCATTTATTCTCTTCAAAATCTTGAAAGGACCAACATACCTGGGGCTGAGCTTCCTGCTGGGTAGCCGCAGCTTGAGGTCCCTCGTGGAAAGCCAGACCCGTTGACCTGGTTGGTAGGGAGGATGTGGGCGACGTCTGGTCATAATTGACCGGTTCTCCAAGTCCTGTCGTTTGGTGCCTCTAAAGGGTCTACCCACAGCTATGGAAACTGCTCAAGACACATCCACCCCCCTACACACATATATATGAACTAGCATGACTATAAGTCAGAGCAAGTTTATGAAAATGTGTGAAATAAAATCAATGAAGGTTTCAGTGGGGAGATTATACCGCCTAGATAGGGCATCTGCCTTACTGTTTTTGCTGCCTGGTCGATATGTCACAGTAAACTGGAATCGGGTGAAAAATAGGGACCAGCGAGCCTGGCGTGGGTTGAGCCGTTTAGCACTCTTGATGTATTCTAGATTCTTGTGGTCAGTGATTACTTGAAAGGGGTGGACTGCTCCCTCGAGCCAGTGTCTCCACTCCTCGATAGCTGCTTTCATGGATAGAAGTTCTTTATTCCCTACATCATAATTCCTCTCCGCTGCGGTTAACTTTCTTGAGAAGAATGCGTATGGGTATAGTTTACCAGGCTGGCCGTGACGTTGGGAGAGCACAGCTCCTATACCGCAGTCAGAAGCATCTACTTCCACCACAAACGGGAGATCCAGATCAGGATGTCTTAAGATGGGGGCTGTTGTAAACCTTTCCTTCAAAGATCGGAATGCCTGGCTGGCCTGTTCCGTCCACCTTAGCTTGGTAGGTTTTCCTTTCAAGAGGGATGTCAGGGGAGAAGCAATCAGACTGTAGTTTCTGATAAAGCGTCTATAAAAGTTGGCAAACCCCAAAAACCTTTGAAGCTCCTTCACGGTGGATGGTTGAGGCCATTCTGTGACTGCCTCGACCTTGGATTCATCCATCTTTACCCCCTGGTGGCTGATGTGGTAGCCCAGGAATGAAGTCTGTTGGACGTGAAATTCACACTTCTCTGCCTTAACGTATAGTCGGTTTGCAAGTAGACGAGCAAGGACTGTCCTGACATGGCTGACATGTTCATCTTTGGATTTTGAGTAGATCAAAATGTCATCAATGTAAGCTATTACATACTGGTTCAGAAGGTCCCAGAAGATCTCATTAATGAAAGACTGGAATACGGCAGGAGAGTTGGCAAGCCCATACGGCATAACTTGGTACTCATAGTGCCCCCTAGTGGTGAGGAAGGCAGTTTTCCATTCGTCGCCCTCTTTGATTCTGATTAAGTTATAAGCACTCCGTAGGTCAAGTTTGGTGTAAATGGTGGCTTCGCGGAGCTGCTCCAGGGCTGAGGGAACCAATGGGAGGGGCTAGCGGAACTTAACTGTGACATTATTGAGTCCCCTATAATCAATGCATGGCCTTAACCCTCCATCTTTCTTTTCGACAAAGAAGAACCCTGCGGCAGCTGGAGAGGTGGAGGGTCCGATGAATCCTGAGCTTAGTGCTTCTTCAATATAATCTTCCATGGCCTGGGTCTCCTTTCTGGACAGTGGGTAGACTTTACTTTTAGGGGGCATGGCGTTGGGCAGTAAATCTATTGCACAGTCCCAAGGGCGATGAGGTGGTAATTGCGTGGCTTTGGTTTTGCTAAAGACTTCTGCCTGATCGTTATAACAGTTGGGGATGTTAACAGTCTTGTTCGTTTCTGGGCTTTCAATACTAGTGGTCAAACATGGTTGGGGGACTTGGGAAAAACAATGACTTCTACAGAAGTTGGACCAATTAGTCAACTCACCATGATGCCAGGAAATAATGGGGTCATGAATGGATAGCCATGGAAATCCGAGGATTACTTCATGCTTAGGGGAGTCAATGACGTATAGGGAGATTAATTCTTGATGGAATAAACCCACTTGAAGAGTTAATGGCTTGGTCTGATGGGTGATCCCCTCCCCAATGGTGTTATCATCTATGGCCTTGATCTTGATAGGAGGGTTGCATGGTTGGGTGGCAATGTCATATTTCTTGATGAGATCTTTGTGTATGAGGTTCAAAGCTGCCCCAGAGTCTATCATCGCTGTTAATGAAATAGATGCATTTTCAGTTTTTATTTCAATAGGGAGCTTGAAAGATCTATTACTGAGTAGTGAGAAATATTCAATATTTACCCGTGAGGTTGTCTGGGCTTTATGTGGGCACCCCTGACTGCGATGGCCGGCTTCACCGCAGTAAAAGCATAGACGGAGTTGACGTCGTCTCATTCTTTCCTCTTCTGAAAGTCTAGATAAACCTAGTTGCATGGGCTCATCGCTGGACTTGTCGGTAAATGACGTCATCGATGGCAAGACAGTCGGCGAAAAGCGTTGTGATTCCCTCACACTTCTTCGCTTCGGTGCTTGTTGCATCAGATTATCAATCTTTAAAGTAAGAGTCACAAAGTCAGAAAACGATAAATCCTCTCCTTTACATGCCAACTCAGTTTGCAGGTCTGGGTTCAGGCTCCGTTGAAAGACAGCTTTCAATGAAATGTCGTTCCATCCACTTTGAATGTTCTAAACAAAATGGCGTAATCAGCGGCGATGCAGTTACCTTGTGACATTTGCAGGATTTGTGTCGACATATCCCTGCCCCCAGTAGGATATTCAAACACTTCATGCAGTTGCTGAACGAAATAATCAAAAGACGTTCTGAATCGTACATCCGTCTCCCAAACTGCCGCGGCCCAGTCTAAAGCTCTTTCAGATAATAACGTCATCATAAAAGCGCATTTCTTCTTTTCTGACACAAACTTGTCTTGCTGGTTATCAAAGTAAATCTTTACTTGATGAATAAAGCCTCTACACTGTTCCGCACATCCATCAAATTTGTCTGGTAACGCAAAGCTTACAGTCTTCGGTGTGGCCGGTGGGAGAGATTGGATGTAATGAGTCAGGTGTTCGTTGACAGACTGGAGCTTAGCGAGTTGATCTTGGTAGCCCTTTAAAACTTCAGTTTGGTAGGCAAAAGCTGCTTGCAAGTTGGAAACTTCCGCTGGATTCAGTTGAGGCGAAGTATTCTGTAAGGACGAGGCTGAGGCGGCGTTGGAATCCATTTGCGGATGTTTATTAGTAGTGAGTGTAAAAGGCAGGAACGTTAAGCCAGGCGATAGGTCACAACCAGAATAGCAGTCCAATCGAGCAGCAAACACAAGGGTAATCCAAAAGGCAGAGGTAAGTAAACAGGCAAAAGGTCTAAACACAGTCATCAGTCCAAATCAGACACCCAAGTAAGGGGATAATCCAACAGACGTAATCAGGGAAAACAGAGAGAATCATACACTAGGCAAACAGGCAGGAATAAAGAAAACGCTCGGTAAGGCAGATGAACTGGCAATACTTCGCAAAGGGCAAGTGCACAACCACACCCTAAAATACTGAATCAAACAGGAAGTGCGAGACGAAGCAGAGGGAGTGAGACACAGTCAATACTCAGGCGAGGGCTCCCTCTGCTGGTGTGGTGTTACAGACCCTTAAACATGTTCGAATCATGTCCTTGATTTTTTTGTGTGTTCATATTGCTAATGCGACAAAAGTCACCAAGTGTCATCTCATTCCGATGAAGCTACGATTTTTAACATTTCAAAATATAAAATTTTTCGGTCAAAAATGACCGAAGAGGGCCAGGAAAAAAATCTCTCCCAAATAATGCTGCAAACTATACAGGGAACCCTCTCATTTGGTACACTATAATATTAGAGATTACAATTAACAACATATGTATTATATTCAGCTGCTGTTTATTCAGATAAAATTACTCTCAAATAAAAACTTAAATGTATACAACTGTACAACTGTTGTATACAACTCGGTTGTATATAGGGTAGTTTTCAAGCACTTGTCTTCATGGCAAATTTATTCACACATATAATTAACAGTAAATAAGCTCCTCTTCTAGTGTTTTTTTTATAGCTAACAAAGGAACTGTGAACATTGTAAAACATTCCTGAGGTAAATGTGACGTTATGTGACATATTGTTCACAAGCTGTTTTTTTTGTTTTTTGTTTTTTTGACGTCTTTCCGCGGTTCAAACACAGATTAAGTGATTACATGACACAAGATAAATGATACATTCCGGTAAGTTGTACTGTATCTTTCAACATACCTTTTGATGTTCGTGTATATTTTTCGAGATGTAACTAATTAATGCGGAAGAAAAGACTCGCGCTCCGCGCTTCCTACAGCAATCTGTCACGTCACATTTAAGAGCGCCAAAACGCCATTGATTGTTTGAATTTCGTGATAAAATTGACATAATTTGAAAAGTGAGACTTTGTTTCTTATCAGAAGTAACACAGCACAAAATTCTTTGTGATAAGTGGATGGGATGCGCTAAAAATAATGTTATATGTAGCAAAAAAAAAAAAAAAACGCAGACCTGGCAACCCTGGCTTGAACTACGGGTGAATCATAGGGTCAAATAGAGCCTGCTTTAACGTCGCTATTTTTTCAACTGTTAATGCGTTATTGTCGCGTTAACTAAATTCAACACAGCGTTAACTAAATTCAACACAGGAGATTTTTTCTTCCCACACAGTATTAATTGTTGGCCGATACATCGGTGCATATAAGCAGAACAACATTGATAATAATAAGAAATGTTTAAAAATCTGCATATTAGAATGATTTCTGAAGGATCATGTGACACTAGACTGGAGTAATGCTGCTAAAAAATTCAGTTTTGGCATCACAGGAATAAATAAACATTTAAAATATATAAAACTTATTTTAAATTGTATTTCACAATATTACTGTTTTTACTGTATTTTTTGATCAAATGATTGCAGGCTTGGTGAGCACACATGAGACATTTCTTTCAAAAACATTATTCATTCAAAAATCTTACCGACCACAAACATTTGAATGGTGTAAAGCTCAATAGTGTCTATCCCAATTCGTTTTCATTTTATTGAAAATAGCAGCCAGGACATTATCCTAAAACTCTCCCTTTGTGTGATTTGGAGCTTTTTCACCTTTTTGATATGACAATATTGGAAGGTGAGACTCAATCCTGGGGAACAGCTGCACCATATATCAAGTACAAGGCGATTTTTTTTTTATCCCATTTATGTTCTATGGAATAAACAGCATTGAAACCATGTGAGGATGTGTAATGGATGTCAAAAACCTTTTAAAATACTTTATGATAAAGTTCCCTAACGTGATATCATGATTCTAGTTTTCCGCTCCATTATTCCAGTGATAAAACCACTTGTTTTCCTGTTGCTGGTCTTGACAGAAAACTTTCTTGCCCCCCTGTGCTGACAGTTGAAGGCCCATTACCCCTGTTAAGAGGTCATAATTCATTCACTCTGTTATTGCACAACCTTGCCAGTCTTGCCTCTTGGCAAGCATGCCAGGGCTTGGATATTTCAGCCAACAAAGACAGCTCTGTGCCACTCCAAATCAAGAGAGGAGATTAAAGAAGGGATAGATTGAAAGTGTCCTGGCCCAGTGAAAGAAATGCAAACTGCACCATGGAAAATAATGAAGTAATGATATAAAGTGGCTCTTTTCTGCCATTCAACCCCCCTCCCCCATCCAATCCTCAATGATGAATCAGCAACCTGCTATCATACAGGCCACTGGCCTAGTTCTGAACTGGAATGTGACCTATGACATCAGTCAGTCTGTTTCAGAGAGGGCGAAGTCTGCGGTGGGCTCTCCAAATCTCCATTCGTCCCTTTAAATGGGAAGGCATGCTTTGAAGACTTGAGTTTCCTAAATGAGTGACCTTTGACCACTTTTTTTCTTCCTTGTTTCATTGTCTGACACACAATCCAGGCAGCTGAAAAGGAGACAAAAGCTGGAGGAAAGGGAAAAATGCAGAAAAACAGAAAACCTGAGAACAGAGCAGGGACTAAGTAATCCTGCCTTTGGTCCTGGTTTCTTTAGACCAGGCTTAGGAGCCCTCGCTTTTCTGAGGAGACGATCTTCACATGACATTTTTATTATTAACAGCATCTTATTTGGTGGGAATCTCACGACGCCTGTCAAGAACTTGCACACATTTCATCCTAAAATAAAGAAAGATAAGCTAAAATATAATGTTAATTGATTATTAATATAATGCAAAAAAGATTTTGAAATTAATTTCTGCTGATTTAAATAAAAAGAATTTCATTTAATTTCAGTTAAAAAATGTTACACTAATTTTAATTTTACAACTAATTTAAAAATTTTACACTAATGAGAATCTAATGAAAATAATGACAATTATACTTCCATATACATTACAGTAGAATTCAGGCGTAAAAATGCCCTTAAAGGGTTAGTTCACCCAAAAATGAAATTTCTGTCTTTAATTACTCACCCTTGTGTCGTTCCACACCCGTAATACCTTTGTTCATCTTCAGAACACAAATTAAGATATTTTTAATGAAATCCAAGAGTTTTTTTTTTTTATCCCCCATAGAGAGCAACGTAATTACTGTCATTCAAGGTCCAGAAAAGTAGTAAAAACATTGTTAAAATAGTCACCCTGACTACAGTGGTTCAACCTTAAAGGGTTAGTTCACCCAAAAATGAAATTCTGTCATTAATTACTCACCCTCATGTCGTTCCACACCCGTAAGACCTTTGTTCATCTCTGGAACACAAATTAAGATATTTTTTGATGAAATCCGATGGCTCAGTGAGGTCTCTATTGACAGCAAGTTAATTTACACTTTCAATTGCCCAGAAAGGTACTAAAGACATATTTAACTGCCAAAATCACGTGATTTCAGTAAACGAGGCTTTGTTACATCATAAGTGTTTCGAAATTTCAATGGTTCACGTGACTTTGGCAGTTTGATACACGCTCCGAACCACTGATTCGAAACAAAAGATTCATAAAGCTTTGAAGCTTCATGAAGCAGTGTTTTGAAATCGCCCATCACTAGATAATGTTGAATAAAGTCGTTATTTATTCGTTTTTATTTTTTTTTGGCGCACAAAAAGTATTAATGTCGCTTCATAACATTAAGGTTGAACCACTGTAGTCACATGAACTGTTTTAAATATGTCTTTAGTACCTTTCTGGGCATTTGAAAGTGTAAATTAACTTGCTGTCAATGGAGGCCTCACTGAGCCATCGGATTTTATCAAAAATATCTTAATTTCTCTTCCGAAGATGAACGAAGGTCTTACAGATGTGGAAAGACAGGAGGGTGAGTAATGACAGAATTTTCATTTTTGGGTGAACTAACCCTTTAATGTTATGAAGTGACGAGAATACTTTTTGTGCGCAAAAACAAAACAAAAATAAAGACTTTATTCAACAATATTTAGGTTGAACCACTGTAGTCACGCTGACTATTTTAATGATGTCTTTACTACTTTTCTGGACCTTGAATGTGGTAATTACGTTGCTTTTCATGGGGGATAAAAACCTATTGGATTTCATCAAAAATATCTTAATTTGTGCTCCGAAGATGAACAAAGTTCTTACTGGTTTGGAACAACATGTAATTTTGACTTTATATCTTACAATTACAACTTCATATCACACAATTACGACTTTATTTTTCACAGTTGCAATTAATTTTCTCACAACTGTGGCTCTCTATTGTATAATGTGACATTATTTTTTTAAGCTGGGTGCACACTGTGCGATTTATAATAGTCCTTTACGATTGTTGCTTGTCAGACTGTACGAACATGATCCTCATTTCACACTGTGGGATCTCAGCTGTCTTATATGTCAGACTGTACGACAGTCAAGACGCGTTAAAAATGGACACATGCTTGAAAACTTGTCCGGAGTTTTACATCATCAACCCACACACATTCGGTGACTGTGAGCTGCATTACAAGCGGGACTGAAATGGTGGCTAACAAAGAAATCTCTAGCGTTAATTTTGATCACGGCTTATCTTGAAAAACAAAGACAATTTGACGTTTGTCGTAGGAGAAGTCACACTGCAGGACTGTGCGCCAAATCTTCTGACGCTGCCAGAATTTCGTTGAAGGTAAAATTTGATCACAACGGTCATCAGCAGTCGTTGAACATGTCAAACTAGCAATCAAAGACTACAGATTTTTGCCTAGGATAATAGGAATCTTTTAGGATTCTCAAAATTTGTCTCAGACGACCAAATCGTGGCCAAAATCGCACAGTGTGCACCCGCCTTTTTTTTTTTTTCTCACAAATACCCATTATCAATTTATTATTATCAATTTTATGTTTTTTGTTGTTGTTGTTGTTGTTTTTTCTACACTGAAGCAGAACACACGCATTCATAGAAATGTGACCTGGACATATTTTATGTGTGGTTCAATTTATCAAATGCTCAAAAAATGTATGTTATTAATCACTACAAGCGTGCAACAGGTGGGAGTGTATGAGACAAGACCTAACAATTTATCCCAAACTTTTGTCAGCCACGCATTATTTGTCTAAGTGAGTAAGCGTCCTGTGTGTTTTTTGATAATATGTGCGTCTCTAGTCACCAATCTTGTTTCAAATCCATTCAGGAATCCATCCAAAAGTTAAGAAAATTGGCCCATGTGTCCTAAATTCCACTTTAGGAACAGAAAACAAAAATATTGTTGTAGTACATGCTGTGCCTTTCATGTTTTAGTCGACAAATACAACCCATAGTTAATGAATGGTAATAAATCTCTCAGTTCCTGTGGTTATCCCGAGGAACTAAAGTTTCATGTAACCATGTAGGGTTTCCATTAAAAACCATCACACAATGTTGTTTTTGAGTTGCGTGCCCTTTGTGCCATTATAAATACTTTTCGTATTATTTAAGTGTTGTTTTCGGGTGATTTACGAGGTGAGAGATGATCTCGCTCATTTTTTCTTCGCCCTTTGAAGGTTATCTGACCCTACCGACTGAGACACGTCTTTTCCATCAGGTGGCATCGTTAAATGCTCGTCTGCATCAGTAACCTCATTATTTTTCGAGAAATTACATCACTTTTCCCGAGTTTGAACCCACCTCAGCTGGAGTTGGAAACATGAAGGAATGTTTTCTCTCCCTCTCCAGAGGGTAGCGAAAAGGGAAATGAGAGGGAAATGGCTCGAGTGTTTGCCACAGTGTAAACATCAGATCACAGGGGCCTGACCCGAGCTTATCAGGAGCGAAACGGGAAAAAGTTCTCTCTTTTTGACTGTCTTGAGGGAATTCGGGTCACTTCCCAGCATCCTTTTTGGCCGTTCTCCATTGTTCGCGCATATTTCTGTTGTAAACGTGACAGGCGGTATTCTAGCTCTTTCCAGGGAAAGTAAACAGTAGTGTTTGGCTGTACTAAAGAATTCAAATATGTTGTTAAGACCCTGCTTTGTTAGTCGAGTTAGCTGAGTAGACGTTATTTGGCCCTGTTAACAAGAGGACATATTAGCACACAGTGTTTGTAAACACTCCCAGGTGTGCGAGATGCGGGAATTTGCAGTATGCTTTTGAGATGCTCTTACGTCAACAGAAGACGTCTTGAAAACATCTCCTGAGAAGACTGTTTGTGATTTGTTACCTCGTTCACTTTGTAGTGATCATTTAGAAGGATTGTGGATAACTCTCTCACAGAGGCTCTTGTGTTTTTATACATAGCGTGGCTCTGATGCTCTGGCTCCGTGTTGACATGTGGTGTATCATCGGCATCTTCTGAACTAATAAAGATGGACGCTGACATGCCATTCAATTCAGCAACGCTGTCATAATACATTCAGCAGTCAGCGTTTTATTGAGTGCAGATGTTCGGCGGTAATGAATCCAGCGCCGGTTTCTGATCACAAAGAGCTACAATGTGCCCTTCCGCAGTCGGATAAAATGAGTAAATTGTACTCTCTGAACCAGTAAAAGGTTTGGGAAAATAATGCAGGTGCGGTTTTGCTTATATCTGGAGAAGCGCCACCTGTGAGGTTACAGTAGCCACTTGTGCCATTTGCTCATCTAAAATATAGATGAACCGCTGTGTATATTTAAGGCTCATACAAGGAAATGCTATGAACCCTTGCAATAAAGAGGGCCAGATATTGACCTAGATTTTGACTTTTTAATTAAGGTGACAGTTCACCAAAAAACGATGATTCATTCATATATGCGCGTTCGTTCCAAAGCTGTATGACTTTCTTTCTTCTGTTGAACACCAAAGGAGAATCATGCAATTTGTACTCGAACCGGGACCTTTTGCTGTAAAGTGACAGCCACTGTGCCGCCCAGAAAGATCTGAATAATTTCAACTGGATTTTTATATTTTTGTGATTAGGGCTGGGTAAAAAATATTGATTTCTTGATTTTAATCCATTCTCATTTTTACGAACCGATATCGATTCTTAAATTCTAAGAATCGATTACACTCGAAAGAAAAATGGCTCTAAACAGTACCAAATTAGAGTTCTTCAGCTTTTAACAATAGCAGAACCCTTTCTGGGGCTAAATAGAACCCTTTTTATAAGGTTCCATAAAGAACCATGCTTTGGAAGTGCTTTATAGGACTTTAATGTGATAAATAACATTTTTAATAATAGTTTATTTTCATTAAAGGGTTAGTTCACCCAAAAATTTAATTTCTGTCATTAATTACTCACCATCATGTCGCTCCACACCCGTAAAACCTTCATTCATCTACAAATTCAACACAAATTAAGATATTTTTGATAAAATCCGATGGCTCAGTGAGGCCTCCATTGCCAGCAAGATAATTAACACTTTCAGATGCCCAGAAAGCTACTAAAGACATATTTAAAACAGTTCATGTGAGTACAGTGGTTCAACCTTAATGTTATGAAGCGATGAGAATACTTTTTGTGTGCCAAAAAAACAAAAAACAACAACAACAAAAAAAAACACTTTATTCAACAATATCTAGTGATGGGTGATTTCAAAACACTGCTTCATGAAGCTTCGAAGCTTTACGAATCTTTTGTTTCAAATCAGTGGTTCGGAGCACGTATCAAACTGCCAAAGTCACGTGATTTCAGTAAACAAGGCTTCATTACATCATTAGTGTTTCGAAATTTCAATGGTTCACCACTGGGGGGGTGTGACTTTAGCAGTTTGATAAGCGCTCCGAACCACTGATTCGAAACAAAAGATTCGTAAAGCTTTGAAGCTTCATGAAGTCCACATGAACTGTTTTAAATATGTCTTTAGTAGCTTTCTGGGCATCTGAAAGTGTTAATTATCTTGCTGGCTATGGAGGCCTTACTGAGCCATCGTATTTTATCAAAAATATCTTAATTTGTGTTCCGAAGATGAACAAAGGTCTTACAGGTGTGGAACGACATGAGGGTGAGTAATTAATGACAGAATTTTTGGGCGAACTAACCCTTTAATATTAGTAGCCTATCTTTATATTATTAATATTGGTATAATTAATATTATTTTATATATTATTATTTATTTTTGTTTTTGGCCTGGTCTTATAACGTCTTGTAGCTTCTAATAGGGTTTTACATTAAAAAGCATGCTGTGTCAATTACGTTCTTTTATTTTTTATTGACGTGAAATTGTATCAAACATGACAGTGCTCTAACAACAGTTATTAACTGAATACATTATTAAATGACAATTGACATTGAACATGAATAAATACAAAAGGAAGTAAAACACAAAATAGATAGGCCTAGACCAAGTTCCAGTGGAATATCTTCACCATTTTGGTGTAATTGAGTGGCGGTTTCTCTCTGCAGATGATGGTTGTGGGATGTGACAGCATCTGAAAAATACACAATTGAGTTTAGAGTTACAGTTTATCTCTTCCATTTGTTTATGTAAAGATAATTATGTTTATGGAGGCCAAAAGTAGCAAAAATTTACTATGTGAGCCCTTTACAATGGTTTTTGTTTGTTTGTTTTGTTACTGGGTATGTTTATGCATAATCCCAAGTAATAATTAAAAAACTGGATCCATATTAAACAATATGGATCATAAATTCAATATCTCTGTTACTTAGTGAAGAAGATGAGAGAAGTATCCTTAACTGAACAGAGCTGGCACACCTAGTACATGTTCTGTTAAACTAAAAAAAGAAAAATACATGATTGGTAGGAAACCAGTTACAATTTGAAAGTTAACATTTATAGACATTTTAAGAAATAAATCATTTACCTGTGGAGAGTGTGTTGACAGTCTGTGTAATTGCTGGCTAAGCTCCAAAAATCCAGTTATGATGTAGCTTTGACAGTTACAGATTTGAAAAACAAAAAGGTGGGAAAAAAGAACCCTAAACTCTAACACAAAGAACCATTTCAGCATATAAAGGGTTCTTCAGGACAATATGGTTCTAAATAGAACTGTAACTACATGTAAAGAACCTTCAAAGAACCATCTTTTTTTTTTTTAGAGCGTAGTCTATCCTGTTTGCAGTTGATGAATGAACAAAACATTGTAGCGCACCTCCCATCCAATTAATTGCAAAGCTTTGTGCATTGTTAATTTTGATATGAAACAAAGTCTCAGATTTCAAATTCTGTCCATTTTATTACGACATTCAAAAAATAAATACCGTTTTGGCGCTGTTTAATGTGGCATGCCGCGTGACCCATCGCTGTACTGCCTCAGTTCAAGAGATGCGGCAATGCGAAGAGCACGTGAACTGATCATCTCCTCAGCTTCAATACCAGTTACAGCGCAAAATAAACATGAATGAACATATGAAGGTATGTTAAAAGATACAGTCCAACTTACCGAAATCCGTATCATGTCTCAATCAGTGTTTTAACCGCTGAAAGACGTCAATAAAACAGCTTACAATACAGCTGAAACAATAATGTCAAATTTACCTCAGGAAAAACCATATTCAGTGACCATAAACTCGTTAGTCAGCTAGAAAAATGAATTCTAGTGAGGAGCGTTTTGATAAATATATGCACCATATTACATATTCATAATAATTTTTAATGTTCTTCGATATTTAATGCATGTTTGAATAAATCCGTCAAGTTTTTATGACATCCACCATTTAAATGTTTATATTTCAAAAAACGAATTAGAATAGTAATATAATTATGTGATTGTAAAGTTAGTATTATAACTTTATTTTTATAAAAACTTTCTTGAGTGTAATGTAAAAAAAAAAAACAGTTATTGGTTAATTTTAACCTTCAATATTATAATGTAGTACCAACTGACTCCCATGTATAGTTTACAGCATTAGCATCTGCCATGTACTGTACCTGATATCCAAAATAATCAATATTGAATCGAATCGAATCGCAAGCTTGTGAATCAAAATCGAATCGAACCATGAAATGTGTGTCAATACCCAGCTCTGTTTGTGATGCTTTTTGCCATTTTGAAGCCCTAGCCCTCATTCACTTTCATTATGCCAGGATTTACCTTTTGTGTTAAATGGAAGAAAGGAAGCCATACGGGTTTGGAATAACATGATGATGAATAAATAATGATGGAATTTACATTTTTGGCTGAGCTATTTTTATCTTTTAACTTTTAAT